>PVIU01003144.1:0-152358 GCA_004026605.1 Ondatra zibethicus | reverse complement strand
TGCTTTTCCTATTGCCTTTGTGAAGTATCTAAACCAAGAAAATGCCTTCATAAAACTGGCCAGTAGGCAAAGCTGTGGGACATTTTCTTGATTCATGATTGATGTGGGAGAGCCTAGTTCAATGTGGGCGATACCACCCTGATCCAGAGTGGTATAAGAAAGCAGCCTGAGCAAGCCACAGAGGGCAAGCCAGTAAGCGCCCTCCATGACTTGTGCTTCAGCTCCTGCCTCAGGATTTCTGCCCTGCTTGATTGCTGCCCTGACTTCCCTCAGAGAAGCAGTGGGACCTCAGAGCTGTGAGCTAAAATCAACCCTTTCTTCCCTAAGTTACTTCTGGTCATGCTGTTTATCACAGAAATTGACTCCTTAATGAGTAGGCCGGGCCCAGACCCTTGAGATCTATATATGACCACATAACATAAACTCGGTTTCTGTTGGAGTGATTCTGGGATGTTTACAGTATTCCTCCCCAAACCAGAACTGAATTTTTGTGAGATCAGGCTGGTCTTAAACTCACAGACTTCTGCCTGTCTCTGCCTCCAGAGCACTGGCCTTAACGGCGTGTGCCACCATGCCCAGCTGCTTTCATCCTTAAGAATGAAAATTTAGGGTTGGCAAGATGGCTCAGCAGGTAAAGTTGCTCACTGCACAAGCCTGGAGGCCAAAATTCATTCCTGGAACCCACATAAAGGTTGAAGGAGAGAACCAACTCCACAGTTCACTTTGACCTCCACACATTCCTTAATATGGATCCTGCAACACACACAACAATAATACAAATTTTCTAAAATTATCTGTACAAGGATGTGAATATGACTCAGTGATAGAGCATCAGCCTAATATGCATGAAGCCCTGGGTTCAATCCCCAGCACTGCATGAAGTGCACATGGTAGTGCACACCTGTAGGTGGAGTTTCTCTGTGTCCTGGAAGCCACTCCCAAATAAACACTCAGAGACTTATTATTAATTATAAATATTGGTTGATAGCTTAGGCTTGTCTCTAGTCAGCTATTACAACTTAAATTAACCTATTTCTATTAATCTATGTTCTGCCCTGAGGGTCATTTATCTCATCAATAAACTTCCCATGTTGCTTCTTCTGAAGCTGGCTCAAGACTACTCAGACTCCACCCTTCTTCTTCCCAGCATCCTCTCTGTTCCCAAAATCCTGCCTAGCTATTGGCCAGTCTGCTTCTTTTTAACAACGTGAGCAACACATTTTCACAACATAGAAAAAGATAATTGCATAACATTTCTCCCTTTTTGCCTAATTAAAAAAGATTTTAACTTTAACATAGTAAAACTATATACAACAAAAACAGTTATCAAGTAAGAATTACAGTTATATTATTCAGTCCATTTGTATTTGGCAAAATTAGAGAAAATACTTTATTATCTATTTTATCTTTCTGAGTCTAAAGTTTTATACCTAATTTACTTTTTATCATACTAAGGAAAACTATAAGTTTAATTACTTAGTCTTTAACTCCATTAAAGACTCCAGAAGGGGGGCTGGAGAGATGGCTCAGTGGTTGAGAGCACTGCTTGCTGTTCCAGAGGTCCTGAGTTCAATTCCCAGCAACCACATGGTGGCTCACAATCATCTGTAGTAAGATCTGGGGCCTTCTTCTGGCCTGCAGAACACTGTATACATAATGAATAAATAAATTCTTAAAAAAAGAAAGAAAACATATACATATATATATATGTGTAAAAGACTACAGAAGGGTGAAATGTTACCTAATGACAGGGATATCTGACTGCCTGGACAGTCATCCAAAGTTGTTCTGCAGCTTAGGGGCATCCAACTTTAGCCTGTAGGTCTAGAATATTTGATGAACATTTTGAGAAGCAGGGAATTTTAAAGGATTGGTCTACCTTGTCTTGGCAAAGTCTGGCAGTTGATTTTTGTTTTTGTGTATGTGTGTGTCCTGCTGATCCAGTTTGGACAGTAAACTGTCAGCAATTGAGGTGAGGGCAGTTTCTTGCACAAATGACTAGCTTTTGCCATAAAGAAAGCAAATTTCATACAGAAGTTTTTGGATATCCATCATCTTCTTTTTATTTTCTTTCAAGACAGGGTTTCTCTGTAGCTTTGGAGCCTATCCTGGAACTAGCTCTTGTAGACCAGGCTGGTCTCGAACTCACAGAGATCCACTTACCTCTGCCTCCCGACTGCTGGGATTAAAGGTGTGCACCACTACCACCCAGCTCCCATCATCTTCTTTTGAAGTAAACTGGTACTGTTAGGAGCAGATGTGTCTCACTGTCATGAAAACCTTAGATTATTAAACATATTAAATGCCATATTCTGTAGGTCTTTGAAGTGTTTGAAGATCAACTATCTGAACATATCTGTATATGACCTTTAAAACATACCTAACATGATTATAGCTTTGACTATTATAGATGACTAACTACTAACCTGTATTTTTAATTTTACATTACATTTTTAAATGAGTTGCATAAGCACAATACCCTAGAGTAGAAATATACATATAGTAGAACAAAAATAACTTTAAATTTGTATCAATAAGCCTAAATCCATACCAATGTAAAATATTTTGAGATTAATAGTTGCTTTTGGATTAAAATAGATTTAAAAATCTACCCTTTTTCTTATCATTCCTATATCATATCCACATATTCCTTTAGAAAGAGATATTTGAATTTAACTCCTTTGCTTAGCTTTTTTTTCTGGCTATGACCAATAACAACTTATAACCAACCCCCCAAATAATGTCAAACATTTGCAATCCATTGAGTAACCCAAACCCACCCAAACCCCATCTTTTGGAAATGTGGGCTTTGTTCTCTAGCTACTTCCTGCAGTCTGTAGGTGCTGGCATCTTTGGGGGAAACTTGAGAAAATCAGGATAATTGTTAGGTCTTGGTTGGAGTAGTTTGTGAGGCTGGACCACCTCAGCCAGCAACCTCGAAGTTGTTCTGGATACAGAAGTCTAAGGAGACTGTAGCAGAGGCACTCTGAGATGCTGGATCACCTGGGTCATCCATTTTCATTGCTGTCTGATCTTCTTGTTCTGAAAATACATAAGCTTTTAAAAGTAACATCATTTCTGTACTAGTTCAAATATAGACTGTGTGTTGTACACAGGCTAGCCAAAGATGATTTTTGTTTTATGTTTAAGCAGGTAAAATATGTTACATGGTTTGTAGTTTTTCTAGGTTTATTTCTTTATTTCTGTAGCCAGGATTTTTCAGAATTTTCTTCCCAGATCAAACCTGGTTGATTCATATCAACCTGGAATGAATCTACAACCTCTCATTTCCTATGAAAATAAAAGCATAACTTTTTCCCCAAAGTAACATATCTTTTGACCTCCATGAGTCAAGACATATAAAGGTTGGTTTAATCCAGCAGTTTCCATAATCCAATGTGTTTTAGCAGCTGTGGTTCCTTCATCAGCAATCAGAAAATTCAAGGACAACACAATAACATACAGAATCCAGACTCCCCATGTATTTTCCATTTTTACATGGGCTTTTTCCTTTATATTCCCTTATTTTTTTCTTTAAAGACTTCTTTTTTTTTTTTTTTGGTTTTTTGAGACAAGGTTTCTCTGTGGCTTTGGAGCCTTTCCTGGAACTAGCTTTTGTAGACCAGGCTGGCCTCGAACTCACAGAGATCTGCCTGGCTCTGCCTCCTGAGTGCTGGGATTAAAGACATGTGCTACCACCGCCTGGTGAGACTTCATTATTTTAAACTCTTTTTTCTATGACTGTCTACACCATTTCTCTTTTCTCTCCGAAGCCTGTGTGTGTGTGTATTTGTTGTTGTTGTTGTTGTTGTTTTTCAAGACAGGGTTTCTCTGTGTAGCTTTGGTGCCTGTCCTGGAACTCCCTCTGTAGACCAGGCTGACTTCGAACTCACAGAGATCCGCCTGCCTCTGCCTCCTAAATGCTGGGATTAAAGGCGTGCGCCACCACCGCCCAGCTGCCTATGTGTATTTTTAAACATACTGTAACCCATTTGGAGGATTTTTTCAATCTGTCTTTACTACATATCTTTAATCTTTTCTGTCTGTATGAGCAAAACTTAAACCTGCCCTGTGGCTTAGTTCATGGCATGATGGTGGGGCTTGCTCTGGTAGTGCTTGCACTGGTGATTCAAGTGTGCAGGCAGAGGCTGGGAAACACATCTCTGTTAAACTGTGGTCAATATAAGAGACATGAGAGTAGGATGCTGCGTTTGCCTCTGTTTGTGTTGAGAACCTTTGTTAAGCTTCCTCAGGTCTTATGTGGGTGTAGGTGCTGGACATTTGGACACCATTTGTAGGTAGAGCTTTTCTGTTTCCCAGTCATTCCCAACTAACCACTCAGAGACTTATAAATTCTC
This sequence comes from Ondatra zibethicus, assembly GCA_004026605.1. Taxonomy (NCBI): domain Eukaryota; kingdom Metazoa; phylum Chordata; class Mammalia; order Rodentia; family Cricetidae; genus Ondatra; species Ondatra zibethicus. Next base: position 148,000 of record PVIU01003144.1, on the reverse strand, counting down.
CGCCAATAGCTTAGCCTTGTTTCCAGACAGCTTTTACAATTTAAATTATCCATTTCATCCCTGTGCTGCCCTGGGGCTCCTTTACCTCATCTATGAACTTCTTGTGTTCCTTCTTCTGGGTCTGGCTTGTGACTCCTCAGACTCTGCCCTTTTTCTTCCCAGCATTTTCTCTGCCCCCCAAATCCTGCCTAGCTATCAGCCAATCAACTTTTTCTTAACAATGAGAGCAACACATTTTCACAGTGTGCAGAAAGATTATTCAACAACACACACCCATAATCTTCAGCTACATAGTAAATTCAAGGCCAGCCTAGGATACATGAGACCCTGTCTGAAACATGCTCTCCAGCCAAGTGGTGGCGGTGCACACCCTTAATTTCAGCACTTGGGAGGCTGAGGCAGGTGGATCACTGTGAGTCCAAGAACAGCCTGGTGTATGGAGCTAGTTCAGGACAGTCAAGGCTACACAGAGAAATCTTGTCTCGAAAAACCAACCAACCAACCAAACAAACAAACAAAAAATAAAACAACAGCAACAACAAAACCCACCATACTATCCAAGCCAAAAAATTACTCATACCACTGTCACAGCGCCTAATCTGCTCTCTTATGAATTTTTTTTCAAATATTTATTTATTTATTATGTATACAATATTCTGTCTGTGTGTATGCCTGCAGGCCAGAAGAGGGCACCAGACCCCATTACAGATGGTTGTGAGCCACCATGTGGTTGCTGGGAATTGAACTCAGGACCTTTGGAAGAACAGGCAATGTTCTTAACCTCTGAGCCATCTCTCCAGCCCCTCTTATGAATTTTTTGTACTCCCTGAATTAATCTGGAAATTCTTTGAAAGTGGGAATTTCTGTATCTTGACAAAGTGGACATGTCACAGTAACCAGTAACATGAAAACTGAATGGAAGATGATCTTTTCCATTGACGGGGAGAATGTTTGCGACAAACTGACATTGTTCTATTAGTCTTCATTCTGGCGGGTTCTCTGTTGTTTTCTTACCGCCTATGACTTGGTTCTACAATAGGTAAGTCTCACATATAGCAACACCCTAAAATTCAGAACTTGTTTTTGTTGTTATTACTCTGTGTGTGTGTGTGTGTGCATACATATGTGTGTGTTTGTGGATGTGTACATTTCACCATGCACATAGATGTCAGAGCTTCTTTCCATGTGGTTCTGGAAGATCAAACTTGAGTCTTTGGGCTTGGCAGCAAGCAGCTTAACTTGCTACATCTTTCCAGTCCTGACATTAATAACTGTGTGCAGGGGCTGGAGAGATGGCTCAGAGATTAAGAGCACTGACTGCTCTTGCAGAGGACCTAGGTTCGATTCTCATCACCCACATGGTGGCTCACATACTTCTGTAACTCTACTTCAGGAGATCTGATGCCCTCTTCTGGTTTCTGTGGGCAGGTATACAGACAGACATGCTCTCGTACACTTAAAAAAAACAAAAAACAAAAAACCCCACCAACCTTGTAACCTGTTGGTGGTGACAATCAATGGTGCATGCCTTTAGTCCCAGCACTTGGGAGGCAAAGGCAGGTGAATCTCCCAGTTCGAGGGCAATCTGTTTTATATAGCAAGTTCCAGGACAGCCAGGGCTACACAGAGAAACCCTGTCTTGAAAACCCAAAAGGAAAAAAAAAACTTAGGAGCAAATGCTGTTGTTTGTTTTCATTGCCAAGCATAAAGTAAAGAACCACAAATTTCAGCTACCACAAATAAGGACTCTATATCTTACAAATTCATAAAATGAAAGCATATAAATTACTACAAAAGCACATAAACATAAATTACATATGAATATAAATGACATATAATTTTATTACGAAAGCATTATCTTTCTACAATGACTGTGGGCATTTACTTAAGAAAAATTTTTTTGAGCCATGGCTGTCCTGGAACTCACTCTGTAGACCAGGCTGGCCTTGAAGGCACAGAGATCCACCTGCCTCTGCCTCCCAAGTGCTGGGATTAAAGGCCAGAGACACATGCTCTTCCATGCTCATTGCTCCTCTATTCACAATAGGTAGAAAACCGAACCAACCTAGATGTCTTTCAATAGATGAATGGATAAGAAAAACGTGGTTCAACAAGCATGGTGGTGCATGCCTTTGATCCCAGCACTCAGGAGGCAGAGAGAGGCAGATCTCAGTGAGTTTGAAAACAACTTGGCCTACAAAGTGAGTTCCAGGACAGCCAGGACTGTTACACAGAGAAACCCTATCTCTAAAACACACGCATGCACGTGCGCGCACACACACACACACACACACACACGAAAGAAAAGAAAAAAGAAAAATGTGGTACATGATGGAATATTACTCGGCTGTAAAGAAAAATGAAATAATAAATTTGCAGATACATAGGTGGAACTGGAAAAATTATACTGAGTGAGGAAGGCAAATGCCACACATCCTCTCTCTCGTGCAGATCCTACCTTCAGATCTTTTGTCTGTTTAATTTGGAGCATAATTGACATCCAAGAACTAGAAAGGCACCATTGGCAGAGGGATATGCTAAAGGAGGGGAAGCAGATTATACAAAAGTACTGGTAGTGAAAAGGCTTGGGGGTTGTGTAGGAAATTGGGATGGGGAGGGCTAACTCAGTGGATTATGAAAAAGCCATACTGAAGGCTGCCATCTCAAACCCAATTAGAAAGATAATTGGATAGTAGAATATATTCGAAATGAGAGAAGAAGGAATACTGGAAGCTAAAGGGCTAAGAGGGGCTGGGATCTAGGAGAGGAAAAAGAGGGTGGGCTGACCTACTTGATCTAAAGATGTATGAGAAAAGCCATATGGAAGCCCACTAGTTAGGAAACTAATTTTCAAAGAGTTCCAACAGGAGAGCCTCTATGGATGGACAGTGCTGCTCCCAGATGGCATAGGTGGTTAAGCAGAAGTCACAGGAAAAAGCATGGACCACTTGCCGTTGAGTTGAGTTATTACTCAGGAGCCCCAGAAGCACCCAAACTGCACATATATTGCCTCTGCTCTGGTTGCCCACCATAACTACTTGGTAAGATTCCTTTGCTCAAATACCATTCACTTTGGCTGCAGGACATAGAAAAATTAATCCCAAACTGACCGGGAAACTTCCCCTTTGCTGACTAGATTTTACCTTGCCAGAGGGTGCTATGCAGGCTGCTGAAGGAAAAAAAGCATCAGTGGTTTTACCCAGCAGTGGGCCTGCATGCCACAATACTGACCTGAGATGCAAGTTGTGTAACAATGGCATGACCAGATACAAGGCAGTAACTAACCACTTTCTTTTTTTTATTGATATTTATTGAGCTCTACATTTTCTCTGCTCCCCTCCCTGCCTCTCCCCTCCCCTTCAATCCTTTCCATTGGTCCCCATGCTCCCAATTTACTCAGGAGATCTTGTCTTTTTCTACTTCCCATGTAGATTAGATCTATGTATGTCTCTCTTAGGGTCCTCATTGTTGTCTAGATTCTCTGGGATTATGATTTGTAGGCTGGTTTTCTTTGCTTTATATGTTTAAAAACTACTTATGAGTGAGTACATGTGATAATTGTCTTTCTGGGTCTGGGTTACCTCATTCAAAATGATGTTTTCTAGCTCCATCCATTTGCCTGCAAAATTCAAGATGTCGTTATTTTTTCTGTTGTGTAGTACTCCATTGTGTAAATGTACCACATTTTCCTTATCCATTCTTCGGTCGAGGGGCATTTAGGTTGTTTCCACATTCTGGCTATGACAAACAGAGCTGCTATGAACATATTTGAGCACATGTTCTTGTGGCACGGTTGAGCATCCTTTGGATATATACCCCAAAGTGGTATTACTGGGTCTTGAGAAAGGTTGTTTCCTACTTTTCTGAGAAATTGCCACACTGACATCCAAAGGGGCAGTACCAGCCTGCACTCCCACCAGCAGGAGTGTTCCCTTTATCCCACAACCTCTCCAGCATAAGTTGTCATCAGTGTTTTTGATCTTGGCCATTCTTACAAGTATAAAATGGAATCTCAGAGTTGTTTTGATTTGCATTTCTCTGTCTCAAGTCTGCTCTGGCCTAGGTTGCTGGCCCAGTCCTGCTACCACGAATGACCCTGGTCTGGGAACGCTCCTGCTCCCATGGAGCTCACTGTCCCAGGCCCGCTCCAGCCCGGGTCACTGTCTCAGATCCTTGCTTTTGCTGCATTGTAACATAGAGTAAACACATTATAAAGTGATTCCTTCTAATGTTCTTGAGTTCCCACGTTATTATTTGAAGTAATTTAAAAGTGTCAATAAAAACAACATTATCTCCTGATAAAGCTTTTGCCATTATTCTATAGGAAATGTCCTATGGGGTGTGCACGTGTGGTTCTCTCTCTTCCTTGGTGGGGAAAAGTTGAGACAGTGTCTTACTCTTTAGCCCTGGGTGGCCTAGAACTTACTAGGTAGAGCAGGCTGTGTTTGAACTGGTGGCAATCCTCCTGCCTCAGCCTCTTGGGTGCTGGGATGGCAAGCATACGCCACTACCAATGGCTTCTTTCTGTGTATGTAGCCTTTATTTAAGATGAAGAGGACATTTTATTTTATTCTTTTTAATATATTTTTAAACGCTCTTTTCTCATTTTACATACCTATCCCAGTTCTACTCCCTCCTCTCCTCCTGCCCCCCCTTCCTCCACCCCACCCCCATCCACTTCTCAGTGAGGGTGAGGCTTCCCATGGGAAGCCAACAAAGTCTGGCACATCACTTTGAGGCAGGATCAAGGCCTTTCCCCCTATATTTAGGCTAGCAAGGTATCCCTCCAAAGAGAATGGGCTCCAAAACGGAAGTTCAAGCACTAGGGATAGATCCTGGCCCCACTGCCAGTGGCCCCACAAACTGCCCAAGCCACACAATTGTTACCCACATTTAGAGGGTCTAGTTTGGTCCTATGCAGGTTCCCCCACTATCAGTCCGGAGTCAGAGAGCTCCCACTAGCTCAGATCAGCTGTTTCTATGGGTATCCCATCATGATCTTGATCACTTTGTTCATATTTTGCTCCTCCCTCTCTTAGACTGGTCTCCTGAAGCTTGGCCCAGTGCTTAGCTGTGGATCTCTTCATCTGCTTCCATCAGTTGCTGGATGAAGGTTCTATGATGACAATTAAGGCAGTCATCAGTCTGTTTAGGGTCTTAGCTGGGGTCATCCTTGTGGATTCCTGGGAATGTCCCTGGTGCCAGGTTTCTCACCAGCCCCATGATGGCTCCTTCTATCAAGATATTTTTTCCTTGCTCTCCGTCTCTGTCTTTCTCCCATTTCAACCATCCTGTTCCCTCGAGTTCTCCTTCTCCCTCCCCTCCTCCCCTTCCCCTCCCCTTTTGCCCTGCCTTCTTCCACCCCACCCCACCCCCACAGTCCCAATTTTCTCAGAAGATCTTGTCTATTTCTCCTTCCCAGGGGAATCCATGTATGTCTCTCTTTGGGTTCTCCTTGTTAGAAGAGGACATTTTAAAGTTACATAAGCTTCAGATGTTTAAAAAACATTAGAAAACTGCCTTCAAGTTTTCTTACCAAACATAGATTAAATTCCAGTTTGTTTTTTGAGAGGTGCTTTGTGATCAAACTGCATTAGGGTTTTACAGGAAATCACAAACACAGCTGAACACCCTATCTACTTGCTCAAACTTGGTTGACGTTTGATGGGAGAGACGGGAATAGATAAACACTTCACAAGCTGCTTGTTAAATTTGTTGTACATGAATTCTTATTCTTCGACTCATTTCTGAGACCCAAAATAAGGTTTCTTGTAAGTAGAAGCAGTTACCACCTGCCTTGCATCCATGGAGAAATTACAGCATGTTAGACGGGGAAAGACACCCCTTGTAGTCTGTGTCTATGTGGTGGGATCCCTCGGAAGAGGGGCACAGTTGCCTTCAGTCTTCTCTCTGAAAACCATCCTAAAAATCACACGTTTATTCATTTCATACGCACATTTGCACAGGTGTGTGCCTGTGTATGCCCTGGTGCATCTGTGAAGGTCACGCCACGACTTGTGAGAAGACATTCTCTTCTTTCACCACGTGGTCCAGGGGCTCCAACTCGGGTCATCAGGCTTGCCAGTAAGCACCTTTACCTGCCGAGCCACCACACTAGCCTTTCTTACTGAAATTTCGTTATCAAGGAAAGACCAAAATATATCATTAAGAAGGACAAGTCAGGCCAAGCATGATGACACACGCTGTTAATCCCAGCACTCAGGAAGCAGAGTCAGGCAGATCTCTGAGTTCAAGGCCATAATGAGTTCCGTGGCAACGGAGCTACATCAGGGCCTGTCTCTAACTAAATAAATAGACAGAAAAATAAATAAATAAACAAAAAGAGAGGTGGGGAGGGAGAGAAGGAGGGAAAAGTCTAGGGGCTAGAGAGATAGCTTGGCTCTTAAGCACACTTGCTGCTCTCTCAAAGGACCTGGACTTAGTTCTCAGCACCCACAAGGCTCAAACTTCCTGTAACTCCAGCTCTGGGGATCCAGTGCCCTCTTGGGCTTCCAGGGACACTGCAGGCACACAGTACACATATATCTTAAGTAAATATAGAAGAGAGAGAGAAGGTGGGGCAGAAAGAGAGACAAGCCTGTCAATGCCTGCTACACTCTTTCCTTTTCCACTTTGGTTTGGTTCCATATTCCAGAGAAGATTATTTATAAAACCACTATCTGTTCCATGAGCTAAACAGACCTTTTAGATGGATGTTTTCCAAGGTGCTCGCATTCCTCTGAAAAAAGTCATTCCCTAGCCCCCTAAAAATTGCTTATGCTGGGGAAGAAAAGGAGTAAAGATGATAAAAAATTGCAGCCACCCATTCTAAACAAACACATATATTTTATTTTTTATTCTCTCTGTCAAAACATCTATGCCTGTTTATATAGAAATGTTATATAATTGTTTCATAATTTAAAAGGCTACTACTTTCCCAGCGAATGTGGTTTTGCAGGACTCGGCAGTAGGGACAAGGTCCATTAAACATCTCTAAAATCCAGCCTGCACTCTTGAAGGAAAATAAAAAGGAAAAAGAAAGCTATTATATAGGCAATAATTTCAAAGCTAAGCCGTAGTCCATATTGTCTCTAAAGATATCCTGGGATAGTGTTTGGAGATGTCAGGACTTTGCATTTTTAAAATGTGTTACTATAATGTGTGCGTGTCCGTTCAAGCACACAGCGTGCATGTGAGGCAGGGGACTCACTGGTGGAGGCGGTTCTCTCCTTTACGTGGGTTTCGGGACTGAATTCAACCCGTCAGGCTTGCTTGGCAAGTGCTCTCTATCATCTGAGCCATCTCACGGGGCCCCTTAGAGAGGAATTTTTTTTTGTCTCCTAAAATCATTGTGCACATTTCCATCTACTCAATAATGGCACTCATTGTTTGGTGAGAGCAAACACTGTCTACAAAGAAATAATTTAATGGTAAGGTCTGAGTGGATTTTTGTATTCACACCTGCCAAAGGAATCTCAAATCACAGCACTTTGGATTTGTATGAGTCAAGCCTTTGAAAGAAAAGGAAAAAAAAGATCTTATTTATAATTCAAAAAAAGGTTTAGTTGCAAAGCTTAAATCATATTAGAGGATCGAAGTTTTTGACTTTAGGAAAATTTACTGCAGAGTAAGGACAATGAAGTGACTCACAGACAGCTCCCCTGCCTTCTTCTCGGGCAGGAAAACCACAGAAACATTTCCTGGGTTGGGAGGGAGAAATGAGGAAGTCAAGGGCACTGAAGCACCTAAGAGGGACCGTTTCCAAGGCCTTGCTGGTCAAACCTGCGGTGACAGAGAGGGCTGATGGTTCAGCCATCATTTGCCTGCTCTTTACACGAACTATCCAGGGCAGCACACTCCTAGGGGGCAGCTCAGAGGGTTAGGAATGGCATCTAGTGGATTTTAGATTCAGAGACCCTGATTGAGTGTCCCTTGGTCTGTGTGACCCAGATGGATGAGACCTGTGAGTTCCTGGAGCAGCCCAGGGTGTGACAGAGCAGAGGAAATGCACAACAGTATGCCACATGGGACAGACACCAGAAATCTTGCAGAAGAAGAACTTGGATTCTGAACAGTTGGAAGAGTCGAATCTTTCCAGAGAAAGTCATGAAGTGCCAGGGAAAGTCAGAGAGTAACCTGGGCCGCACAGGTGGAGGCTGTAGGGAGACTAGAAGGCTGGGTTCAGAGACAGACAGAATGCTACAGCAAGGTTTGAGGGAGCAGTCTTCATAGCTGTAGAGGGCAGCTTGGGAGATTTGGCCTTGGAGGAAAGAGGGCCACATGAATCTTGGAGAAATGGGCTCAGCTGCCCATATCCTTTTTCTAGCCAGCCAAGGAGTCTGTCTTTAGCAGGGAGGAGATTCAAGCTGAAGAGTCAGCCTTGAAGGGCTTCTTGTTGCTGTTAGAGCAGGAAAGACAGGGGCTGGGGAGATGGTACAGAGGGTAAAGTTTGCAGTGCAAGCATGAGGACCTGACTTCGAATCCCCAGCACCCACCTAGAAATCCAAGCGTGGGGAGTATGAGCCTCTAATTCTATCACGGGAAGGCAGAGACGGGATTTCAGGAATTAGCTACCCAACTAGCCTAGTACAATGGTTGAGCTCCAGTCACAGTGAGAGACACTGCCTCAGAATAATACGGTGGAAAGCAGTTGAGGACACCAATGTCCACCTCTGGCCTTCACATACATGCACAGGTATGTGCGACTATACACACATGCATTTGTACACAGCTACACAAAGGGGAAGACAGACAGCCTCCGCCGACTGCTCTTGATGTAAAGGTGAGGGCCGTGTTCACCAGGGATGGCCTCTGAAGAAACGTTTCACAAATGGAGCAAGAAACAAATGAAGGTCTGCTACCATATGGTAAGGATCCAGCATGCACCTGCTTGAGGTCCCCCAAAAGCTGCACGGAGGATAGCCCCATCAACGGAGGTCTTTCTGTTCTGTGGTTGAGCTTCCTAAGGGCTGGTGGCAGCAGGAGCAGGAAAGTGAGCCACCAACGAGGCAATATGAGAATTTTACCGAATTCCAAGGCCTCTTTAGTGAACCTGCAGGGCTTGGGAAAAGAGACATAAAGCATTCCACACAGAGGCCTCCTGGGAAGTGGTCTAGATCAAACGTCTTTGTGAGGCTCATGCAATATACTAGGAGAAATGAATTTGCAGTTTGAGATGACACTTGAAAATTTTAAGCCAAGATTTGTTTTTCTTCCCAAAATGATATTGCTGCCCTATGACTGTTGACCCATCAGAATGACGTGCATCGCCTAAGGGAAAGATTGATGTAAGAACAAAGGAGATTGAAGGGCTGAAAAGTGTGTGTGTGTGTGTGTGTGTGTGTGTGTGTGTACACTCACGTGTGTGTGAAGTTCTCTGTGTGTGCTTATTATGTGGGCACGTGTATGTTCACTGGGATTTTTGTTTCAGATGGTATCTCACCATGTTGACAGGTTGGCTTTAAGTGAGCCTCACAAACATCTGGGACTAGACCTGTTCACATTGACACAGCTGTGTGTTTAAATTCAGGATCTTGCTGGGTGGTGGTGGTGCACACTTTAATCCCAGCACTCAGGAGGCAGAGGCAGGTGAATCTCTGAGTTTAGTCTGGTCTACAAGAGAGTTCCAGGACATCCACAGCTACACAGAGAAACCCTGTCTGGAAGAAAGAACGAAAGAAAGAAAGAAAGAAAGAAAGAAAGAAAGAAAGAAAGAAAGAAAGAAAGAAAGAAAGAAAGAAAGATTAGGTTCAGGGCTGGCACACTTGCCCAAAGTGTACACATGCATCAGATTTGAAGTTTATGGTTACAATGACCAATGTGCAAAGATATTTAACTTGGGTTTGTATGTCAGTAAAAACAGAGAGTCCCCCAATTCTATTTTATGGAAAGTTTCACCTTGTCCTTTTAAGGAAACATAGACACCTCTAGTTTAGGCCTTTTCTCTTAGAGAAGCAGCCAGGATTCACATTTAGACAGTTCAGATTTGTCTGTCTTTAGGCACTCCTCAGTTGTTCTTTCTCTTTATACCTCTGACTGGGTGCAGGCGGCAGGCAGGTGGCACATGCCATCACCTAGTTCTGCACCGTAGAGAGGAAGGTCTGGTTCACCTTTTGCCCTCTGCCCCTTACAGGCAGAGGTGTTTTCTCTACTGTGGGTACCATTTGTGGGTAGCTGAGACTGCTATGTCCTGCTGTGGATGCCTCCTGTGCTGGTCTTGGCTTCTTGCTTGGGGTGTAGGCCCTCCTGGACTGAATCCAGTCCCTTGGGTCCCACAGGTTCTCACAGTCCTTGCGGACCCTCTCAAAGACACCAGACCTGTTGTAACCAGCCTAGCAGGGATGACTGACATTCTAAAGAGACACTGTGTCCTTCATTCTGGTCATCAGACTATTGAAAGAATAGGCCCCAATAAACTGGAAATCCCCCAGGAACCTCATGCTGGGAGAAGAGAAAAATCTAAAGCCTGGGCCAGGAAGAAGGAAAATTTCAGGAAAGAGATTAGTAATTTGTCAGACAGGCAATAACAGGACCGTGGTTGACAGGACCACAGCCTGCCCAGGACTGTTTAGCTTGGCTTCTATTTAAAACTCAGCCTTACTTCAAGACCCCAATATAAACTTGAGTGAGTCACTAGATCCCTTTGTCTCTTTTTTTCAGTGTGGCCACATTGAATAAAAATCTTTTCTCTCTGCTTTCATCATTAATTTGGCTGCTTTAACTGGCTTACTGAGGATAGGCGGCAAAGTCTGGTTTGCTGAGGCATATAGGCTGGGACCTCAAACCCAGTAACACTGTGGGCCTTATCTAGGATACTCAGGACCCTTAAAAGCTCACGAGCCCCAGCCACACTCCTTTCTGCTCACCAAGCCCACTCCAGCCCTGCTGTTCTACTTTGGTGTGGGGTGTTTCTTCCAAGTCCCCAAACAGAAAGAATGCCTGAGCTGCTTTTTTCTTCGAAGGTTCCCTTTCACCCAACTGGAGAATTTCACGCTGCTGGCCTTCTCTCTAGGCTCCTCCTCCCTAACCAGGAAGGGCTTTTATTGCCCTTTTTTTTTGTGTGTGACAGGAAATTACCATGACCTCATGTCTTATGGTTTATATTAAAACCTCTGCTACCCCATGCCTCAGATTTCCAGATATTTGAGGATATTTTGTACGTTTCAAACAGGACAAATTGGCCCTTCTAATCAGCAAGCATGTTCCGAGCCTGTGCGCTGCGGGTCATTCCTGCCCTTGCCCTATCCAGCGCTCTGCTCTGGGGCTTGATGTTTGCAAGTCACATGATCCCTAAGCTCTAACCCAGCCCCTGGAGACACCGGTGTGAGCGGGGTTGGAAGAGGTCTGGGTATTCCCTGGAGCTGGAGTGGTACGTGTCGGACACTGCTGTGCCTCTCTGATCTTGCCGCTGTGACCAATTTCTAAGAGAACTTCAGAATCCACTCTGCTTTCTCTCTGCCGCCATTTCTTGTGCATCTAATTATCTGTTCACTATTGCCCTCCTCTGTAAAATTTTTGTTGTTGCTGTTTTGAGACAGAGTCTTCTGTATCCAAGGCTGGTCTCCAACTCACTAAGGAACTGAAGGGGACTGATCTCCTGGTCTCCCGAGATTACAGGGATGCGCCACCGCTGGTTTATATGGTGCTGGTGCTGGGGAATGAACCCAGGGCTTTGTACATACCAGGCAAGCATTCTGTGAACTGAGCCACATTCCCCAAAGTGTTTCTTGGTTAGAATCTAATGGAGAGATCTGGTTTTGAAGATCTTTACTTTTGAAATGAGGTTCTAGAGGAAAAGAGTAAATATTTGCATTCCTATTGTAAAAATCCTAAATTTTTGAAGGCAGTCTTAAACTAGGGATAAAGTCACGAGCAAGACATACAAAAACAAAAAGCACATCAACGTATTTCAAAACCACTATCAAAGCCCCCAAGGGTACTGTGTTCATCATTTTGCTTCATGAGCAGCCATTTTGCTGGCCTATCTGCTCATATGCAGAGTTCTTAGCTATTACAGTCATGTGACTATTTGGGTCTTGTACACCTACACCAGATCCCAAGTAATCAGTTTTTAACCCATGTCCTAAAAGGACATTTTATATTGGAACAATATACATTAGATGCTCAAGTAATGCCATCTTTTCTTTTTTTTTCTTTCTTCTGATTTTTTAAAAATATTTATTTATTTATTATGTATATAATATTCTGTCTGTATATATGTCTGCAGGCCAGAAGAAGGCATCAGACCTCATTACAGATGGTTGTGAGCCACCATGTGGTTGCCGGGAATTGAACTTTGGAAAAGCAGGCAATGCTCTTAACCACTGAGCCATCTCCTTTCTTTTGATTTTTTGAGACAGGGTTTCTCTCTCTAACAGCTCTGACTATCCTGGAACTCACTTTGTAGTCCAGGCTGGCCTCAAACTCACAGAGATCTTTAATCCCAAGGGCTGGGATTAAAGGCATGAGCCACCACACCTAGCAGTATTTTTTAAGCATCTGTAATTAACAGTATGAATACCTTTTATAATGGAGAAAAGGTAGGGAAAATCAGTTTCAGTTTGGATTTTCTCTCACGTCACCATCTTCTATATGCTTATTTTGACACATCTGAGCCTGCCTTTCACATGTCTCTGCATCATCCCCATTGCAGCCTCCTAGTTCAGTCAGTCATTACGTGTCACCCTCTACTAAACCAATCCAATGCCTTCTTGCTCCTCTAGCTTCCCAGGCTCTGCATCTTCCTTCAGAGCAGCTACTATAACAGGCCTTCAGACCTTGGCATGACTGACTCCATGATGGAGAAAGTACCATTCAGGCCATAAAATTCAACATGTAGACAGCACCACCTGCCAAAACAAAAACAAAGACCTAATCCATCAAAGTCCATAGTTCTGGGAAAGTCTCTAAATGAGCTAACCTTGCTTGTTGGTGTGTGTAGTTCTGTTTCTGGCTAACCATTATTGCTAACTGAAGTATGTCAACTCAGCATATGGCCTTTGTGCTTAAAACTCACCCTGAGAAAGGCTCAGGGCTACATTGGGATCCTGAACACCCAGTGTAGTCACCAGGTGGCTAACAAAGACTTGCTATTGGCTTAAACCCATGTCAAAGTGGTCTTCTCCGGTTGATACCCCATAATACTACCACGCAGCAAGAACAATGCTATGGGGGGCTGGAGAGATGGCTCAGAGGTTAAGAGCACTGACTGCTCTTCCAGAGGTCCTGAGTTCAATTCTCAGCAACCACATGGTGACTCACAACCACCTGTAATGCCGGTGACCTCTTCTGGCCTGAAGGCACACATGCAGGAAGAAACCTGTATACACAATAAATAAGTCTAAAAAAAAAAGAAAAGAAAGAAAGCTTAAAAAAAAAAAAAAAAGAACAATGCTATGAACTCTCTGCCCACAAGACATTCACATCCTAGTCACTCCAGTGGGAAGTGTTTGATGCTGTGTGGAAAAGGCAACTCCTAGTCATCCCAAGGATGGAACATGGAAGAACGGGGCCTGATCATGCACTGGTACCTCAAAAAAGCCTTCAGCAGCAGTTCCACTGCTGACTAAATTAATTACGGTCTCTGCACCTCCAAATATCTGCTATTTGTCAAATCTCACCCCTACCCTGAAAATGTATGCTCATGCTCTCTCTGATGGCTAATCTTGGTTGTCAATTTTACCACATCTAGAACCAACTAAAACCTAAGTAGCAAAGCACTCCTATGAAGGATTTTCTTGATTGGACCATTTGAGGTGGGAAGACCCACCCTAAATTTGGTCATACCTTCTGATGGCAACCTACATAAAACGATATGGAAGAAAGCAGCTTTGGCTTTTTGCCTGCTTGCCTTCATGCTGGCTGGCAAGTTCATCTATCTGGCTGCTGAGGGTTTCCCGTGGTAGTATTAGAACCTACTTCTTTGGGATCCCAACAAGACTGAAGAGCAGCTGAGACATCCAGCCTCACAGACTGAACAACTACCGGGGTCTTGGCCTTTTTGTCAAGAGAAAGCCATTGTTGGTCTACTCAGGCCACAGATGTAAGCCACTTTAACAAAACTCAATTCTCTTTTAATATATATGCTCATTCTACCAGGTCTGAACCCTGACTGATATACTCTCTGCTTCTGTATTTTATGTGACAATCTTCACCTCAAACTATAGGAATACTACTTCAAAACCAGGTACGATGTCATCCAAACGTTTGCTAACATTTTGGAATTGTTCTTTTCTCCATCAGATGTCTTGTTTACATTTTGCATTCAGAGTACACACTGAAGCTGAGTGTGTCGGCACATACCGGTCCATCCAAGCTATTCAGGAAGCTGAAGAAGGAGCATTGTTTGAGTCATTCAGTTTCAAATCTGCCTGGATAGTATAGAAAAAAAGTATCAATGTTTTAAGTTTAGAAATAGATTGATGTAAGCCAGAAGTAGTGGCACATGACTTTAATCCAAGTACTCAGGAGGCAGAGGCAGGTGGATTTTATGAGTCTGAGGCAGCCTGGTATAGTGAGTTCCAGGATAACCAGAGATACATATTAAGACATATCAAGACCCTGTCTCCAAAAAAAAAAAAGAAAGTAAAGAAATAGACTAATGTAAACAAAAATATAAAAATTGCAAATTTAGAAGTATAAAATGAGAATTTTAAAGCTCCACGTTGCTCTGAGATATAGATTCTTGAGCTCCTATCTTTCTTTACTGGACTAGAATGTCACTCTCGCGTTGTCTGCATTTTGTATTTGGTCACAAGCAGCCTCTAGTACTGCACTAAACAGACACAATTCAAGATTTGTGTTGAGCTGATAGAGAAGATAGATTCTCCATCTAGTGGTCAAACTGAAAAACAGCGTGCAGCTCTGTACTTAACCTAATCTAACTGTGAAGCAATTCAAATGGCAGCAAAGCTGCAGAAAAACTAAAGGAGCACCTACCCGATGCCACAGGTTCCTTCAGCCATGACCTGTTTTGGAGAACTTTCAAACAAACAGGTACAAATCCTTCTTGATGCATTTTCCACATAAATTTCCTACATGATAAAAGACATCCTTACAATTATTTTCAATGGCTTTTTCTTCCCCATTTCTTTTTCTTCTTTTTCCTCTTTCCCCCGGCCCCTCTAAGAAAAGGATTCAAGCCTGGCGGTGGTGGCGCACGCCTTTAATCCCAGCACTCGGGAGGCAGAGGCAGGCGGATCTCTGTGAGTTCAAGACCAGCCTGGTCTACAGAGCTAGTTCCAGGACAGGCTCCAAATCCACAGAGAAACCCTGTCTAAAAAAAAAAAAAGGAAAAGGATTCAAGTATCTCAGGCTGGCATCTCACACCATATATAGCTGATAATTGCCATAGCTTAGACTTATTATTAACTAGCTCTTACAACTTAGCTTTTATTAATTTACCTATTGCCACGTGGCTAGGGGCTTTACCTGTCTTCCAGCATATCTTGCTCCCTCTGTGTCTCCTGGCAACACTGCCCTTCTTCTTACTAGTGTTCTCTCTGCCCTGAAACTCCAGCTAGTTATTCAGTTTTTTATTAAACCAAACAGAGTGACACATATTCATAGCGTACAAAAAGATTATTCCACAACAGTTTCAGAACCCCTGGAGGTAGAGTTACAGGCAGTTGAGAGCTGCCATGTGGGTGCTGGGAATTGAACCAGGATCCTCTGGAAGAACAGCCAGTACTCTTAACTGCTGAGCCATCTCTCCAGCCCCAAGACTAATTTTTCAAGTTATCTATTTTATTTTAATCAATTCTGTCCTATTTAG
This sequence comes from Ondatra zibethicus, assembly GCA_004026605.1. NCBI lineage: Eukaryota > Metazoa > Chordata > Mammalia > Rodentia > Cricetidae > Ondatra > Ondatra zibethicus. The sequence goes on along the minus strand of PVIU01003144.1, from coordinate 132,228 downwards.
CACTTACATTGCTTTTTCTTTTCTTTCTTTTTTAGTAAAAGGAGGGCTTTAATTAGGTTTATGGTCCCAGAGGATTAGAGTCCATGATGGTAGGACAAAGGCATAGCAGCAGGAACAGCTGAGAGTTCACATTTGGACCCATAAGCAGTGGGGAGGGCATGCTAGGAATGGCAGGAAGCTTTTGAAACCTCAACCCTCTGCCCTGTGACACACTTCCTCCAGCATCTTCCAGTAAAGTCACACCTCACAATCCCTCCCAAACAGTTCCACCAACTTGGGACAATACATGAGCCTATGGGGGCCATTCTCATTCAAACAGAGAAACCCTGTCTCGAAAAACCAAAAAAAAAAAAAAAAAAAGAACAAAAGAGAGGTTTAGCTGGGCGGTGGTGGCGCATGCCTTTAATCCCAGCACTAGGGAGGCAGAAGCAGGCAGATATCTGTGAGTTGGGTAGAACCTTTGGATGTAATTCCAGCTGTCAAGTTTTGTTTTTCTACTTTTGAAGTCTTACCTGTGCCAATACCCTGAAATGTTTTCCTTATGTCTTACTTTGTCTCCAGTATGGTTTTGCTTAGGTTTCGTTGATTACTTGAAGTCTTTGTGCTCTTACATGAATTTTGGGACATTTTCTCGAGTTATGCAAAATTATTCTTGGTACTGAAGTTACCCACTGTTACACTGTAGCCTAAACTTACTTTTTATGTCCACTTGCATTTTGTTTTTATAAAATTAGGTGCTGTTCCAACATCTGGCATATACATTTACATCTCATGATATTCTTCATGTAGCTTTGAATATATTTTGCTTATTTCTTCCTATCTCTCTTGTAAATCTGATGGTTTACTGTATTAGTAATATTTCTTTCTTATTCCCCATTGGTATATCTCTTTCCTAGTGGGATTTATTCATATTCTTAATGATAGTGCTTACTAAATTCTTTCTCTTTTGGGATTAGGATTCCCTTAAGGACCTGCTGCACTTCTGGTCCAGTGGTCATGAATTCCCTTAATTTATTTCTAAAATGGAAGGTCTTTTCAACTGAAGTATAGCCTTGCTGGGTACAATAATCTTGGTTGGTAGTTATTTTCTTCTGGGACCCAAAATACATCATTTCATGCCCTCTTTGTACTTAAGAGTTCTAAGAAATCTGCTGTTAATCTGATGTATTTGCCTTTATTACTTGACATTTCCCTCTTGAGGATTATATATTTGTCCTGTATTTTTTCAAACAATTTAACTATAATATGTCATAATGATGTACTTTTATGGTCATGTGTGTTTGAGGGTCTAAAATGCCTCTTTTACCTGGATGGTCATATCTTGCCAAAAATTTGGAGAGTTTTCTACTGTTATTTTACTGAAAAGGTTTTCTATGTCCCCAATCTTTACTTCTTCTCCCTCAAATATGCCAATGATCTTAAATATTTTAATTTTAAAGGGTATCCCAAAGCTCTTGCATTTTCTCATCATACCTTTTTTTTAAAACCTCTCTCTCTCTCTCTCTCTCTCTCTCTCTCTCTCTCTCTCTCTCTCTTTTTTGGGGTTTTTCGAGACAGGGTTTCTCTGTAGCTTTAGAGCCTGTCCTGGAACTAGCTCTTGTAGACCAGGCTGGCCTCGAACTCACAAAGATCCGCCTGCCTCTGCCTCCTGAGTGCTGGGATTAAAGGCGTGAGCCGCTACCACCCGGCTCTTTTGTTCTTTCTGTCAGACACTAACAACGCAAAAGATCTGTCTTCAGGCTGTTATTTTTTTGTAGGAGGTTGTAGGCTCTCGTGCTCACAGACAGGCTCTAGGAAAACCAGAAATGTTAAACACACAGGGCTGTCCCTTCAAAGAGAGATGTACAACCCATTTTCTGCTCAGAGGGATGGAAACAGATGTGGTTAAGTTGGGTGACATTTGTATTATCTGTATATACTAGCTCCCCCAGACCCTTATCTTGAGGTTGTTTGTCTCAACCAGTCTGTGGCACTATCCTTCCCAAGACCCTTATCATGAGTTTGTTTATCTTGAGCCTGTTTCCTCTGTTAATCTAAAGAACCCATCCTTGTGGAAGATGTCACTTGTACTTTACAAGAGTTTCATGTAATCATGTTTTAAGCTTTGTTGTGCATATGGGACTGAGGTAATTATCACCAGGAAACTTTTTTCCAAATTGTGTTGTGCTTAAATATGCCTAAAATAAATGAGCTGGTGGCAGACTCTCAGAGTTTAAACCACTGCTGTCTACTGGGTCATGCTGAGCTGGACTTCCTTCTTGCCTCTTGTAATCAACACTCTGCTGGCTGTGGTGTTTGCAGAGAGTCTACATTTTTTTTTCCCCTCTGCCTGATATAATTTGTTATTGAGGCTGCCAACTAACTTTCCCATCTGACCTTTAGAGTCTCTCATTTCTTTGTGATTCCTGTCCTGTCCTTATTCAGATCCTGTGTGGCCTTTTAAAATTCATTTATCTTTTTTGGTTATATGGAGAATTGTTCATTGTTAGGTTGGGCATGTTATAGGATATTATGTTGTAGAATATTATTTTAAGATATGTTACATTTGTTTAAGCTGTGGAGCATTTGTTTAATGATGTAAAGATGAGTTGCTTTTGTTTGCGTTGCATCTGTTTAACTCTGTGAAGCTGTTGATTCTTTGCCTGTCTAAAACACCTGATGGTCTAATAGTGAGGTAAGGGAAAGGATAGGTGGCGCTGGCAAGCAGAGGATAAATAGAAGGAGAACTCTGGAAAAAAAAAAAAGAGCAAGAGAACAAGGAGAGGAAGACGCTAGGGGCCAGCCAGCCAGCCACAGAGTAAGAGTCAAAGTAAGATATATAGAAGAAAGAAAAGGAAAAAGCCCAGAGACAAGAGGTAGCTGGGATACTTTAAGTTAAGAAAAGCTGCCGGGCGGTGGTGGTGCACGCTTTTATTCCTAGCACTCGGGAGGCAGAGGCAGGTGGATCTCTGTTAGTTTGAGACCAGCCTGGTCTACAAGAGCTAGTTTCCAGGACAGGCTCCAAAGCTACAGAGAAACCCTGTCTCGAAAAACCAAAAAAAAAAAAAAAAGAAAAAAAAAAAGAAAAAAAAAGAAAAAGAAAAAAAGAAAAGCTGGCAAAAAACAAGCAAAGCTAAGGCTGGGCATTCGTAAGAAAGAAGTCTCCATGTGAGTGATTTATTTGGGTGCTGGGTGGTAGGCCACCAAAGAGCCAAGAATAAAAGAGTAAATAAACAACCAACTATAATATTATGGGATGGCCTCCTTAGTGATGTTCACGTGATAATGTCTTGGGAGGTATCCAATCTGGGTTTAACTCATAGAGATTCTCTTATTCTTGCCATAATCTCCAAGGCTAAGCCTTTTTCTCCACAGAGGGTATCTCTTTATGTAGCCCTGGATGGCCTGGGCTATGTAGCCCAGGCTTGCCTCACAGAGATTCACTTGCCTCCTTCTCTGAGTGCTAGGATTAAAGGTGGGTACCACCCACACCTGGCCTAGCACTTACAGTCTTAAAAAACGTAACAAAAAATAGTTTGACAAGCTGGGAAATGACAAAGCAACTGAGATAGGTTTTAACATGGAAGTAGATAACTAAATTAGTACCTGAAGTGGGGTGTAATATTACTATAACTATGAACTAATATATATATTATTCCTACTTTTCCTAGTCCTTTTAGAGTAGTGGTTCTCAACCTGTGGGTTGTTACCTGTGGGTCCTCTGGAGAACCTGGGCTCCCTGAGGTGGGAAATGGGTTACTAAAAAGCAGGAGGAAATAGTTTCTTACTTTGAGAGCCCATTCAAAGCCTCAAACTTGGTATTCTGTACTAAGTTAATGGAAGATTTTGCACAGTGCTCAAGAAATATTAGTTAATTTTCCTCTCCTAAGGTGTTCACCTTCCAGCAATAAGACCACCATATCCAGGGCTGGAGAGATGGCTCAGAGGCTAAGAGCACTGGCTGTTCTTCCAGAGGTCCTGAGTTCAATTCACAGCAACCACATGGTGACTCACAACCATCTATAATGAGATCTGGCTCCCTCTTCTGGCCTGCAGGCATACATCCAGACAGAATGCTGTATACATAATAAATAAATAAATAAATCTTTAAAAAATAAAAAGACCACCATATCCAGAGGGGAGAGAGGACAGGAGTTTATCTGATTGTTAAAGTCAAACACAGGCCTACATTGAATCTTCTTGGAAAAACCGAAGCACTTATAAAAAAAATTAACAATATATTTGGATAGCACAAATTCAAAATTGTGACTGTATGCTGTGGACTCAGTCATCAAATTAAAAACACAAAATACTTTCACTTAATTGTCTTTCAGTTTGAAGATGTTCTTAGACTTATACAGTAAAATGGCAGCTTAATCAAAGATGAGTTTAATGCAAATATTTAGCCGCCTCCCAGAACAACCATATGGCTATTGTCACATCAGTTAAAAATTCTGTTAAAAAGCAATAAGGGTGACCATCTGTTGGGGCTGGCAAAGAAAGTAACAGATTTCAAAACACATCCAAATCTCCCCTGCAGATCTGTAAGCAGGCATCTTGGCTATAGATGATTTGGATTGAATATCTAGTCTGGGAATCTGACAATGCTCATTCTATTTACTTAAAATTACAGAGAACAATTTCTTAGTTTAATACTTCCCTTCCCACTTCTGAGTCTTAGTTACTTTTCTACTGCTGTGACAAGATACTATGACCAAGGCACTTACAAAAGAAAGCATTAATTTGGGGTTCACTGTTCCAGAAGGTTAGCATCCATGACAACGAGCATGGCAGCAGGTAGCATGGTGCTGGAGTAGTAGTGAGAACTTATGTCTGATCCACAAGCACAAGGCAGAGAGAGAGGGAGGAAGGGAGGAAGGAAGGAGAGGGGGAGAGTTAACTGGGAATGGCAAAGACTGCTGTAGAGTATTAAAGATGTTACATTTATTTATGCTGTTGAATATTTAATGATGCAAAAATGTGTTGCATTCTTTTATGTTGCATTTGTTTAACTCTGTGAAGCTGTGTTACTTTGCCTGTCTAAAAAACCTGACTGTCTAATAAAGAGATGAATGGCCAATAGCAAAGCAGGAGAAAGGAAAGATGGGAATGCCAGTCAGAGAGAATAAATAGGTGAAATCTGGGAGAGGAAGGAGCAAGAAAAGAAGGAGCCAGCCACCCAGTCACACGGTCAGACACGGAATAAGAAGAGAAGATATACAGAAATAAAGGTAAAAGCCCAGAGGCAAAATGTAGACAGGATAATGTTAAGAAAAGCAGGCAAGAAACATGCTAAGCTGAGGCCAGGCGGTGGGCCCGCCAATTAAGCCTGAGTAAAAAACAATGAACTAAAAAAGACTTTTGAAACCTCAAAGCTTACTCCCAGTGACACACCTCATTCAGCAAGGCCATACTTCCTAATCCTTCCCAACAGTTCTAACTACTGTGGATCATGCACTAAAATATATGAGCTTATGGGGGACATATTCAAACTGCCTTTCTCTCCCTCCCTCTCTCTTCCCCTCACTTTCTTCCCTCTGACATTGTGAGTTTATGTGCATCATATACATTCAGGAGTTCATAGAATCCTATGTTGGATTCCCCAGAAATGGAGGTGTTTGTGAGCCATCATGTGAGTGCTGGGACCTAAACCAGGTCCTTTGTAGAAGCAGCAATCACTTTTAAGCACTGAGTCGTATCTCCAGCCTCCTTTGTACCCTTGCTACAGGAGTTATTAGGCCTGTTTTGATGTATACCAGGGAAGGAGACTTTAAGTTGTTTCTTGTTGCCAGGCAGTGGTGTGCACACCTTTAATCCCAGCATTTAGGAGGCATAAGCAGGCAGATCTCTGTGGGTTCGAGGCCAGGCTGGTCCGAGTGAGTTCCAGGACAGCCAGGGCTGATACACACATAAACCCTGTCTCAAAAAACCAAGAAACAACCCCCCCCCCAAAAAAAGCTGCTAGTTCAGTAAGTATAGGGATACAACAATATATGCCCATGCAGGGCAAAATATAAACACCCGAATCTGATACTGTTAGAGTCTTTTTAATGCCAGGGGTAGATACTGGCAAAGGCTTTCCCTTCAGATGGCAGTTGTGATTTTAAAGAAAATTTTTTTCTTGTTGTTTTTGTTTGTTTGTTTTGAGACGTGGTTTCTCTGTGAAGCCCTGGAACTCACTCTGCAAACCAGGCTGGCCTCAAACTCAGAGATCTGTACTGGGATTAAAGGTGTGTGCACCAACACCCAGCTAAAAAAAAAAAAAAAATGTATCTTCATTTCTTGAGACAGGGTCTTACACATCCCAGACTCCCTAGTTAAGTATCACTTTGAACTTCTGATATCCCTGCATCCACCTTAAGTGCTAGGATTATAGGTGTGCACCACCATGTGCAGTATGGCTCCAACCCGTGCTTTGTGCATGCTACATAACCACTCGACTGATTAAACTCCATCCACAGCCTGAGTAAGATCAGAGGCAAGTGTGTGTGCTTTATCCAGGAAACAGCAAGTTTGGCAGAACAAGTTTTGAAAGATGGCGATGGCCATAAGTATGTACCGTGCATGACTTTCTTTAGCACTCAGTCCTGCCCCCTTTTCAACTCAAAGGATTTGAAGGAGTTGACTACTCAGAACCCTCAGTAACCTCAGTAAAGGAGCCTGGACTTTGAGTTATGCCCTTTAAATCTATTTGATAGAAAATGGTGGATGACAAAAAAACCCTGTTACACAATTTATGCTGGAGAGGCTGTGGGGAAAAGGGAAAACTTCTGCATTGCTGGTGGGAATGCAAGCTGGTACAGCCCCTTTGGATGTCAGTGTGGCGATTTCTCAGAAAGTTGGGAAACAACCTTCCTTAGGACCCAGTAATACCACTTTTGGGTATATACCCAAAGGATGCTCAATCGTGCCACAAGGACATGTGCTCAACTATGTTCATAGCAGCTTTGTTTGTCATAGCCAGAACCTGGAAACAACCTAAATGCCCCTTGACCAAAGAATGAATAAGGAAAATGTGGTACATTTACACAATGGAGTACTACACAGCAGAAAAAAATGACATCTCGAATTTTGAAGGAAAATGGATGGAGCTAGAAAACATTATTTTAAGTGAGGTAACCCAGACCCAGAAAGACAAGTATCACATATACTCACTCATAGGTGGTTTTTAAACATAAAGCAAAGAAAACCAGCCTACAAACCACAATCCCAGAGAACTTAGACAACAATGAGGACCCTAAGAGAGACTTACATAGATCTAATCTACATGGAAGTAGAAAAAGACAAGATCTCCTGAGTAAATTGGGAGCATAGGGACCTTGGGGGAGGGTTAAAGGGGGAGGGGAGAGGCAGGAAGGGGAGCAGAGAAAAATGTAGAGTTCAATAAAAAAGAAAAAAAACCTGTTTTACATGGAAACATATAGAGTAAAAGCCAAATTTGATCCATGATGAACCTGCACAAAATCACATGCAGATTAATTAATTGTCACAATTTTAAGTAACATTCTTGCTGTCTTCCACCCTTCCCCCATCACCTCATCTTCCCCAGGGCATTTCAGGATATGGAACACACCCAGGGCATTCTGTTCCCCTATGTATTTCAGCATGAATCTACCAAAAAAAAAAAAAAAGAGATATTATTTACTGTGTGTCGTTTCCTCCCACCCACCCCAAGACAAGGTTTTTGTGGGTCTGTTTCCTTGACTGTCCTGGAACTTACTCTGCAGACCATGCTGGCCTCAAACTCAGAGTGCTAGTATTAGAGGCGAGTGCCATTATGCCTAAGAGATAGATATTATCGTACAAACAAAATGCGCTTAGTACAGTCAATAATTCCTCAGTATTCATGAGTAACCAGTCCTTATTCAAATTTCTTCAATTACTCAGTTGTCTTACTGGTTTTTGTTTTTTTGTGAACAGGGTCTTACCGTGTAGCTTTAGCTAGACTGGAACTCAGATCTACCTGCTGTTGCCTTTCTAGGGCTGAACTGAGGGTGGAAAAATATTCCTTAAAATATTTCATTATTTTTTGAGGAATGGGCCAGCAGTTAAGAGCACTTGCTGCTCTTTAAAAGGACTCAGGTTTGGTTCCCAGCACCCATATGGCAGTTCACAACCTCCTGAACCTCTATTTCTAGGGAGACCCAGTGCTCTCTTCTGGCCTGTGTTAACAGACATTCAGGCAAGATTAATATACATAAAAAAATTTAAACAAACAACAAAAATCAGAAAACTAAACCACAGGTAAAATCTAAGGCAATGAGAAAAAAAAAAGACTGAAAGGCAGAAGAAGGAAAAGAAATAAGCAGGTCAGAGCACTGTAGGTAGTGTAAGCAAGCGCCTTATTATGTATAGCATAGAGTGCAGCACTGGGCTTCGAGACGGAGACTGCTCTAGTCCTACTTCCACCTTCATCATCTCATCGCTGAAATACAATTTTCTAATCTGAAAAATAATATTCTCTCAGGACTGTTATAATCAGGAAATGAGAACATATACAATTTAGTATAAGATCTAATGCAAAGAAATAATCTATACATTGCAGCAAGACCATTCTCATGATAGATTTTATTTATAAAACTGTTTTCCTTCCTTTCCAAGAAAAAGCCCTTTTTTTTGATTTATTATGTATGCAACATTCTGCCTCCATGCATGCCCGCATGCCAGAAGAGGGCGCCAGATCTCATTACAGATGGTTGTGAGCCACCATGTGGTTGCTGGGAATCAAACTCAGGACCTCTGAAAGAGCAGCCAGTGCTCTTAACCACTGAGCCTTCTCCCCAGCCCCCGAAAAAGCCCTTTTAAGGGGCAGTCTTGTTTTTCAAGACAGGGTTTCTCTGTGTAACAGCCTTGGCTGCCCTAGAACTCAATTTGTAGACTAGGCTGGCCTTGAACTCACAGAGCTCTGCCTGCCTCTGCCTCTGGTGGGCAGAGCAGCCAAGAGCACACACTTAGAGAGGTACTGAGTTCAGTTTCCAGTACCATGACTCCAGCTCTGGGAGATCCAACATTCTCTTTTGGGTTCTGTGGGCACTAGCAGACATACACATGCGCTCTCTCTCTCTCTCACACACACACACACACAACTATTTAAAATTGATCTTACTCAGCTGTTATTTTCCTTTTGACCACTAATGGTCCCCTCCCAGAGATGAAATCATTGATATTTTTAGGTTATGAAAACTTAGAATCACAGTATTTTCATTCATGTGTGCACATGTCCATCACAGAGTGCCTGGGGAGGTCAGAGGACAACTTGTGGAAATCATTCTCTTGTCACCACATGGGTCCTGGTAACTGAACTTTAGACTTGGGAGTAGGTACTTTCACCTGTTGAGCCATCTCAATGGCCCTCAAGATGACCACACACAGAAAGCAGGCTCCTCTTCCAACCATGAATAATGAACCAATAATCTAACAAACTGGCTTTTTAGGTTTTTGCTTGTTCAATGAAACTGGGAGGATTTGTATATTGAGCAACTGGGAGATTCTGGAAAAGCCTTTTCTCTGATAGAGGCAGTTAAGAACTGCCCTTCCTATCCTTGGGATGAAGGAGGGCACACTTATGCTAAAGGAACCACAGTGACTATGATGTAACACAAAACAAAGCTGGTGATGAAACAACTGAAGAAACAGAAGGCAGGACCTGTCCGTGCAAATAAACCATTGAATGAACTACTTGAACCTTCTGTCTCTCCAGGGGTGAAGTTTCAATATATTAGTCAAACCCATCTCAAGCTCCTAGGCTGAGGAAATCTTCCTGTCTTAGCATCTCAGTAGCTGGGACTACAGGCACATGCTACTACTTTTGACACTAGCTGTTGTTAGGACAACAGCTAAATTTCCTTAGACTGTCACACTTTATCTTGAGAGATTTATCATTTTCAGGGTTACTTTCATTTTCAAGTGCTTTGGAGTTTTGGTTTGTAGGTTCAATCTATGTGGGAGCCTTCCTGGACAGTTCACCTACCTACTTTCTCAATCTTTTTCTTTTGTGAGTGACTACCCACCTGTCTAATGTGGGAGTTTTCCTGTATTTTACCCACCTTCCTTTCTCAATTTTCATTCACTTTGTGATTGCTTCCACCTGTCAGAACTCGGGGATCTAGGTCAGGGGTGATAGTTGGGCTGTCAGATATATCAAGATCTGTATATACAGGTAAGTAGGCTGTTTCACTTAGAACAGGTATGTGATATGTTATATTCCCAGATATTGCTTCTGGCAGATTCTGTATCAAAGTGACCAAATTCCATCCTGGACCTTGTTTCCATGGCTTTGTAGAAGCTGAAGTTTCTGTTATTTTCTGCCTCTTTGCAGACCTATGGCCTGTTTTCTGGCTTACAATTTCTGTACATTTTAATACATCTGGGACTTGAAAATTTTCATCTTTGTATTTAATGTTCCTGAAATACAGCAACCTAGATAGTCCTCAACCTAACTAACACCTGAAAGCAAATACCATGTGAAAGAACAAAAGAGAAGATGTCCTTTTACAAAACATACACCCCATGCCATGTACCAACGGCAATAAATCTCAAGTGAACAACACAATTCCAGAGAAGGGAGGGAGGAAAGGAGAGAGAGCGAGCAAGCATGAGAACAATCTGTCAGTTCTTTTGGATCAGCAGAGATGTGGCACACTATGCCTTGTACCATTTTTACACACCCCCGCTCCCCAACATTTCACCAGTTTGAGGGAAATATAGCATCAGGTACATATTTATAAAATGGCAATTGTCTATAAAAATACATCCCATAAATCATCTTAACATCCAGTCGGTATAATATAAAATGTTTTTAATTGTTTCTGAAAACATTTAAAAAACAATTTGAGCACTTTGAATAAAAAAGAGAACTGAAATGCTACTGCGATGTTCAACTACTGTGATCTCAGCAGGTACAACAGACAACAAAGCACCGGGATCTGACTCTGCACTAAATGAGACACACAACAGGGCTTGCTTTTGTCACCTCTGGTGTAGTAAGCACACTGTAGTACAAGATTGTTATCTGAACCTCAGATGCACTGCACAAATACGCTCCTTCTTGCTCAGTTCAAAAGTCAGTGCTTATTGCAATTATATGCAAAAGTATTTACTTCATGAAGTCTTATCATGATAAAACAGTATGCAAAATGTTTTAAACATCAAAACAATGAAAAAAATCCCAAGAAAAGAACATATTCAACAACTAAGCAGAATTAGTAAACATTAAAAAAGCAAAATAACCTGTGAATAACTATGCTCACCTGGTTAACACAGAGCCAGTTTCAATACAGCCAAGAGGGGAAAAAAAGTGGTTACAGGATTACCTAGTACTGTACAAGATAAGTCAAGAACACTCATGCACATTTTGTGATCATGTATTAACATGGTGAAGCAAACTAAACTTAATTCTTCCTGCTGGAATATTCTCGTGTAAGAGAATAAGAAATAGAAATATCTCATTGAGATCAGTGCACATTGCTACATAAGACAATTTCATCTGTCACTTTGATGATATTTTGTCTTTTCATAATGAAACACATTTAAAAATTTTAATCTGTGGACTGTACTAGTTGCATTTATCCTAAGAGATGTGCCTACCACAGGTTCAACAAATTTAGTGCAATATATGAACCCCAAAAAGTTTGCTGGACGAATTCAGCCAAATTTAAAGAGTTTGCTGCAATACTGTACATGGGGGGGGGGGTAAAAATCCTCCAGTCTCCATACTTTTTTTTATCAAAAAAGATTTCCATTATTTTTTTATTAGTAGGAAGCTAACAATGTAAACAGGGATTAGAATGGCCTCAAAGTCTCCTTTTCAGAGTATCTCACTGAGAAAGGCTCCCATCATTTGTTAGAAGAAATCACACAGTTTCCTTTGGGTATTACATACTTTGGTGTGCAGTAGTGCTGTATCTCAATGTACAGTGAAGAAATAACTAGTATCAAAAAAATCTAACAAATCATTAAATCAAATTAACAGCAAACACACACATACGCCAGTAACTACAACACATCCATAGATAAACCTCTGAGCCAACTCTAGCACCATTGATTTATTAGAATATGTTAATACCCTACTTTTCAAATCTGTTGAACAATGGACCCTTATTAAATTAACCCTTCCATCATATTTGTTAAATATTTGGATTGCAGTCTTCTGATTTATTTTTGAATTAAGGTAAAGAAAACTTGGCTAGGTTCAGGAGAGTATAGTGAATGGTTTCATGTTAGCTTTTAAGAACTTAAGGTTAACTTTATTATCTCTCTGAAAATTACCTTGAAACTCACTTAAATGAAGCTGCCCACTAGTTTTGTTAACATGAAATTCATAAATACTATTCATAAACCAAAACAGGAGCCATAGAGAAACAAATCCTGAGTGCTTTGCTTCTTTTGCAACTGTGTCCATCACAATAAATAAATTAAACAAGTAATAAAACGCTCCTCTTCTTCAAGTACTATTATCACCCCTTTGTTTTATCAGAGGATAAAGATTTGAGGCTTCACACCTCACATGAGGAAATGCTTTTTCACTGGGCTCTTAATATTATCTTTCCTGCTTGGTGTTTTGCAAAGGATCCATGATCAAACTGCATCACTACATTCAGAGAAGCAAAGGAGCGAGCAAACTGAGGAAAAAAGCTGATTACTAAAAGATACCATGGTGAAAAGCATTAAAAAGAATTCTTTAGTAGCTTCAGTATGTACACAGAACTATGGTGAAGAAACTAAGAAAAAGCCTCTATTTCCCTTCTAACACTCCAATCTCAACAAGCAAATAATAAAACACAAGACATTTTTCTAACATGCTTGTATTTCTGCTATTAAATTTCAATGTCTAGTGTGTGTGTGTGTGTGTGTGTGTAAGAGATGGGGAGGGAGGGAAGAAGAAAAAGGTAGGGAAGAGATTGGAGTAGGAAGGAGAGGGGAAAACACAGTGTGCGAGCTAGAGAGCTCCATTTTAAAACTGGACTAATGCAATGTCACAAATAAATGGCTACTAGTTTTCCTCTTAAAATTTTTAGTGCAGCTTTTGCTTTCCTTAAATTAACATTTGCTTTCCATTATTTTCTCCTACATAAGCCCTTCATTGTGGGAGTAAATGGAACAAAGCCCCAGAAAGTCCTACAGAGATTTCTCATCCTACAGTAGCTTCATGTTTCAAGCTTAAATATTTATAATAACCTGAATATTATCCCTGTTTTAAGGAAGACTCTCTTGCCTACAGTATACCTTAGCTATGATTTCATACCTAAAAGATAATGCCAACAATAAAACAGCCTATGACTAAAAATGGATGGTTTCTACATAGATCAACTGATGAATTAAAATAAACTTATACAAAATAAAGAACCAGACTGCTCTTGTAAAAAGCTGGATTCTTTACTAGCAAATTAAATGGGGGAACATTATAAAATTTAAAACCTAATACTTGCTCTACAGCCTACTGTCTTCAGAAACCTGTCCAGAACTGCGGCAAGTCTAACCATTTCCTATTGAAGAAGAAACCACTTCTGCAGCAAACGCTTTTAAAATGTCACAATTAATAGTGTTTCTGCTGCGGGAGGCACTTCCATTAAGACAAATACAATACATATGTCTTTAGATACAGTGTGCTACATATTATAAAACACAATTTATCCCAACATTTCAACAGTAGGATGGTCCTTGCTTTCTATCCATTCAAAACCTGATGAAGTCATAGAGTTCATTGACTCACTGCAAATCTGTTGAAACAGTGGGTCATTCTTTAATTCTTCCAGTGTGGCTTCATCATCCTGTCCCTGCTGACGACCTGGATCAAACAGTAGATTTGGGTCTAAGGTGTTCAAATCATTGATGCTGCCTGAGAGGTCAGAAGACAACCTGATGTCACTAGGGAAATCAGATGCAGTGTTGGTGAGATCAGATGCGACCTGACCTCCCAGGGGCTGGCTGGTTTGCAGGTTGTCTCCACTCAACAGGTCTTTAACAGTGCTATTAAAATCTAATTGCTGTTCTCCAATTTCAGATTGTGCTTGATTATCTCCAGGAGAAAAACTGATCTGATCGGTGCTATTACTTTTGGTGAGGTAAGATGGTGTTTGAAACTCATAAACTGAAGTGCTGGAATCGATCATATTTTGTGAATTGGCACTAGGAAAAACAGGGGAAGTTTCCAAAATTTGAGTGAGATTCATCCGGGCTGTGTAATTGGAGGGCATGTTGTTCATTCCCAAACCTCTCACTGCATCATCATTGTCAGAATCGAGTTTGCTCAACAAAACATTAGTGATTTTTTTACTGTTTGTTTGCTTTTGCAGAGCGTTTGGGAAAGCTGTCTGCATCATGACTGTCAAGGGGACTGACTGACTTCTTTGAGCTATGTTGTTGGCACATGCATCTGTGTGAACATTTGCGAAAACATGAACTTCTGGGGTTACTGGACTTCCAAAGGGGGTTACATTAGACCGTGGGATATTAGAAACAGGATAGAGGGTGCTTCCGCTAAGATTCCGTTGGCGATGGACAGCAGGGCTCACACTCCGGCACCTGAAGTTGTTGCTGGCAGATGAATTAGTCCCTTTATTATCAAGAGGAGCGGGGACTGCAAACCCTTCTTGCTTGTTGGTGTTTACAGTGGCACCTTGATGCTGCACAGGAGAGACGGGAGTCAAACGACCAAAATGAGTGTCATGGTGTCTGGACTGAGACTGATATGACTGTCCGGGCACAGCAAAGGCATGGGGTTTCCTGAAACGATCTTCTACTAGCTCCTGATAGCTTGGGAGAATGCCGTGGCCAGAAACTGATGAACTACCGACACCACTATAACCATTATTCATCCATTCAAGCTTGGTTTTATCAGGGTGCGTGGCCATGGGTCTCTGCATTGGTTTCACAGGACTGCTTGAGACAATGCTGGCATCGTGATAAGCCATACTGGAGCTTATTGGGGTGAATGCAAATGGATTCCTGCATTCAACAGGGCTTGGAGGGACACTACTGCTGCAATTAGAATGAGGAGTACCAATGGGTGTGTGTCGGCTACTTCCTAAAGCACTATCCACAGGTGTTGTCTGGGCAAGCCTGGAGCAAGGGCTCTCCCGTGATAGACTCTGAGACCCGGCAATCATTTCAGATGTCGGAGTTGGCGTTGGCGTTGGGGTTGGTGTAGGAGTGGGTGTGGGTGTAGGTGTGTGAATTGGAGTGCCATTACTATGGATTGGATGATAGAAGTGGGTGCTGGAAGCATGAGATGACATTGGAGCTCCTGGAGTTACTGACTGACTCTGAAGGGTCATTCCCAAGCAGTTACCATAAGAATGTGAATTATTCATTGACATCTGCTGCTCCATAAGCACCAGCTCTTCCACAATGCTGTCTTGTGTAAGTTCATCATCAAAAGGAAAGTAGCTTTCATTTGTCTGGGAAACAGAAGACTCAAACTCTTTCAGTTCAGACTGCAATGGTAACTGATCTGAAGACTGTGCTTGTATTTGATTCAAAGAAGACTCTGGAATCCGGCTATGTAGTTGCTGGCTGTATGTGTCCTGTGGTATCCCTTCTAATTCCCAAACAGATTTCTCTAGATCATGGATATCAGAATGTTCAGGAATTGTCATAACACTAATATCTTGTTGTTCACAGTTGGCAGCTATGAAGTCAGAATCCTTAGTAACTTGTTGCCATTCGTTAGGATTAAAGCTGCCATCTGATTTTGCCTCACAGTCCAAGAGAAAGACAGTCCCTTCAAGTTTTACTTTTACATCTGGAGACGATGATGGCGTTGTTTGCTGCTCCAGAACTGATTCACTGGCTACAAGAGTAGGGTTCAAGGGCTGATCCTCTATAATGTGTGAACTGACACTAATTGACACCTTGTTAGGAATCTGAGCACCTGCTGTTGAACTTTCTGTTTTCCCTGAATATGGAACCTTTTGGTCCTTCTTAACAGTGCCTGGTTTCTGACCTTCTATGGTAACTGCAGAAAGCTGTTCCACAATTGGTTTCTTTACAGGAGGCACCTGAGACTCTTGCAGTGTAGCAGACAGCCGTTTTCTTGGACTTTTAGTGCATAATTTAGGGTCTTTATTTACTGAGTCACCATTAGATGGTGAGCTGGTGCTGGTGAAAGGTAAGTTCTGAGTAGCAACCGAGAGAGTAACAGTGCTTTGATTATTGCCTGCTGAGGTGCCTGGCAGAATTTCATTACAGCGACTTTTACATTTGGTCCTCTGGTCACAGACCTTAGTTGCTTTTACTTCAACGACACCTTCATTGGAAGGTTTTGATACTGCTCCATCTGTATTACTTTTCTGCCCCCAAAGGGCACTAGGTGTTGTTAGGGGAGCTTTAGTCCCCTCAGAGTTCTCTTGGCACTGTAGAGGATGCTCATCTGATGAACCTTCTGGTTCCATTTTGACTTCCACAGTGGAAGTTCCCCCAGTGCTGCTGGCCCTAGACCCAGGAGACTGAAGGGAAACAACAGAACCATTCTTGATCTGAGGAATGCTCCTTGATTCCTCTGTTGTTCCAGTAGCGCTGCTGACTGAGGCAGAATGTTTAGGAGGGGCATTATTGTTACTGGGTGTGAGGGATATTGTTGTCATTTTCACCACATTCAGAGAACTCACATGTGATGCAGGTACAACGGCAGTTTTGATGGGACTGCTAGTAAAGAGCACAGTTGTAGGAGAGCGGATGGTGAGTGCACTGGTGTTTGCTGGCTTGGGTAAGATCTGAGGATAGCGGTGCCGGGCAGAACGGTCCCCACCAGGACTGGCTGGAACGTTCTGAGGAGTCTTTGGTGTCTGTTTCACAGACTGCATGTGCTGAGTGACCACCTGCACATTGAGGGGAAGAACCTTGCCATCAGGAGAACTCATCGGACTCGGTGAAGTTACTAACTGTCTGGTCCGCTGGACCTGCAAAAACACAGAAAACAAAAAGTCCATTCTAATAAGTTCAGGATACAACAGGATGTTGTACATCTGTATAATATTACAGAATTTATTAAGTTTTAACTAAAAAGAAATAAGGTAGTTTCAATATTAGAAGAGAGTTCGTGTGGGTATTTTTGTATATAAATAGGCCCTCAAATATTTTAACAAATATAACAATAATGCAATAGTTATGAAATATAGTAATACCTGGGAAAAAACTTGGTTACTTCCCAGTTAACAAGACAAAATACTTCATACTTATGATAAATACTTGCCTAACTAATGGGTTAATGAGGTTACAGGAAGAAGAGATACAATCATGAAGAAAGGTAAACTCTAAAGTATCTACTGGAATCTGTTCTAAGAAGACAGCTCAATCTTGGGAGACTTTTAGAGTTTTAAAAACTAACGTGGATAAGGAGGTCCTAGACAAAACTAAGGTCTCCCGAAGTCTGCTCCTTAGCGGATAATATGGCCATCAGTTATTGGAAGTGGGTTTTTTTTTTTTTTTTTGAGATAGGGTTTTTTTTGTGTTAAGCCTGGAAATTGCTTTGTAGACCAGATCTCCAACTCACAGAGATCAACCTGCCTCTGCCTCCCGAGTGCTGGGATTAAAGGCGTGCACCACCACTGCCCGGCAACATATATTGGAAGTTTTAATGAAATAGCAATGATGAAGATACTTATAAAAACAAGAAAAACAAGAGAAAGTATCCCCTTAGTAATAATACCAATAATAGCGTAAGGTTATCATTTTACTTTAGCAAGAAACACTTGCATCTGAAGAGCCCCTTCACTATAATGTTAGTTGTGTGACAGTGACCTGATCAATATTCTACTCCTCTAACCATCCAGCTAACCACAGAAGTAGGTTCCATTAAATTATAAAATCATTAACACTATAATTTGATTTACTTCAATATTCAGAACAACTTTAGGCTCCCAAAAGTTTATGGTTATATTTTCTTGAATTAGCCAGAGACAAAAACAACTTTTAAATAAATTTATTCTTACTAAAGTTGAGTGGTTATATGCACACTTCATCCTTTTTATATTCACTTCTGTTAGGTTTAGAGTTTGCTTTTCATTAGCAATACACATTTGAAGTGAAAGACAAATGACTGAAGGTGAGTCTGATCATAAAACAAGTTTATGATTATAGCTACACATATGATTGCCTTCTTCTCACCTTTCACTTTTAATAAAATAAATAACTTCCCACTATCTCAGTAAGGCCAAACTGTAGTAATAACATTACCGGAATGGGACTAGGGACAGCTGCCACCACAATCCCAATGGGCTGGGGAGAAAGGATTGCAGGGTTCCCACTGGGTAGATCAGCCACTCCATTGGCTGTAGTGCCTTCTATTTTTTTTACTGAGGATTCTCCTGGCAATGGGGATTGTAGTTTCTGTTCTTGCTGCTTTTTTTGAATTTTCCGTTGCAACTGTTGCTTAGCATCAATTGGAGATGGCAAAGTCTTTACTTGAGGTTGAAAAGAATTACTTTCAGCTGTAGGTATAAAAGCAGAAGGCTGGGGAATTCCTTTAAGTCCTGAAAATAAACACAAAGGAAAGCTAAAATAAAGGCTGTCTTTTGTGGAAGGCCATATGACTCAGTTTCTTTGAGTATGTAGCCATCTACTGGACAAAACAACTAAGCAGGATATTCTAATCCACACCTTATTTACAAAGCAAAGTAACAGACCTCCGTTTATAAATCTGTCAGCAAGATTTTGACATCCTAAAATATGGTTTGACCAGAACAGTTTCAGGTAAGTAAACAATGACAGACAATTTTAAAGGATTAACTATATCATAAATGTGGGGACACTAACAAAAATACATGCCAACAGAGCATTTTTACATTGTATTAAAGGCCAGCAAATTTTCCTATCCCTTTCTGTAATTAGGATAAAATTAATAAATTTTCATAATTTTAATATTCAGCCCATAATAATAACCTAATAAATATTCACTAAAACCACTCCACAGCCTAAAAAAAATTATGTGGGGAAAACAAGTTTTTAATCTTACCAGAAATTCACAAAAATATGAACCATTATTTTAATTGTTATTATGATTATTCCAGTGTGACCTAGAGAAATTAAGAAGCAGAATTTCTAATGTTAAGGCATTTTGAAAAGTGTTACTGAGAAAACTTTTAAAAAGAGTAGTAAGACAGCAGAAAAAAAAGCAAGATATAAATTTTAAGAAAACTGAGTATGTAATAAAAGTACTTTTACAAAGCTCATTTCATACTTAGGAAGTGGCACTAAGGTAGTAAGGAAGTCCCAGTGTGCTGAGGAGGAGCAGGATAGCCTGCTCTCGCACCTTGCCTTCTGTCCCCAGCCAGGTTCTGCTCTTCATCACTCTAGTTACAGCCACAACTTGGTGCAGGTGGGGGAGGAAGGCTAGAAGAAGAGAAAGACACAGGAATTCTCTTCTGCAAACTCTGGTCGGTAATCCTTCAGTTTTGATCCTCTCCTTTTCTTTTAAATAATGTAACTATTGTTTTATTCTCTTTGAACTCAGCCTCACTGCTTTCTCTGGCTCTGTCTCAGCTTTCTTCCCAGCACCTGCACCCAGGAAAGCCTCTGCCAATGGCTCACATCTTCCTGCCTTGTCCTCTTGCCAGCGTCTCTGGACAGGAATTAAGTTCCAAGCAGATGACTCACAAAAAGGACATTTTTAACAACCTGTCCTTAAGACAGACACTATATTTATAAAAAAATTAGTTTACCTTCAAAGGGTGAAAATATTTACTATAAATACTCTTTTAAAAATTTTCTAAGAGTTAAGAACAAAATTTCAAGAGATTTAAAGTTTTCAGTAAATACAATTGGCAAAAAGTTTAGTGTCCCTAAAAATTTCTTTTAAATATGGAAATTACCTGTTTGCTGTGTGCTTTTTTACTATATTTTAAAGATTTATTTATTATTTTATGTGTATGAATGTTTTGCCTTCTTGTATGTGCATTATATGCATGCCTGGTGCCCGTAAAGGTCAGAAGAGGCTTCAGATCCCCTGGGACAGGAGCCACAGATGGTTGTGAGCTGCTGCATGGGTCCTGAGAACAGAACCTAGGTTATCTGCAGAGCAACGTGTGCTCTTAACTGCTGAGCCACCTCTCCACTTTATGCTTATTCCTCAAAAATTCCTTCATTTTTTTGGGTCAGTCTTGCAAATAATAGGAAACAGATGGAGCTGCCTCCTCCAGTTCTCAAGGCTCCACACTCTTGAAAGTCTTATTTTTCCAGAAGATAAGAATGTAGTATGAGGGGCTGGAGAGATGGCTCAGAGATTAAGAGCACTGACTGCTCTTCCAGAGGTTTTGAGTTCAATTCCCGGCAACCACATGGTAGCTCACAACCATCTGTAATGAGGTCTGGTGCCCTCTTCTGGCCAGCAAGCATACAGACAGACAGGACACTGTATATATAATAAACAAATAAATCTTAAAAAAAAAAATGTAGTATGAAATAACTCAGGGTACCGGGGCTTTACAGACAGGTAAGCAGTATTTAAATCCTAGCTTCATTACTTATCTGGCCAAGGATAAAAGATTTCACTTCCCAGAGTCTGTTTCCTTGAATGAAACAATCTATCTCACAGGCCTATTAAAGGAATTAAGGGAGGTAACATATATGTGAGCTACTTAGCTACAAACATTGGACTTATTAAGCACCACCATGCTTCTGCCTAATTTGAGTGCAAAGTCAGGTTTGGTCACATACAGTTTATACTCATGAAGTTGTGAAAAGTTGTGACTAGCTACTGTGAGTGTGGGAGGCTGTTTTGCTGATACTGGTGGCAAAGTGAGTAGGAGACATTATATACATACATACATACCACAAACAGTAATTCTCTTCAGGATAAATGTACTGCAGATTTTAAAATATTTAGATTCAACTTAGAAGAATTAGCTTGGAAAACAAGTTTTGTTCTCTGTTCACAAAGATAATTTTCTAAAGTAACGTAATTTATTTACTCTACAGTGTCAGGTATAACTGAAATAAAGCATAAAAATTTTCATCAGAATTGATACCTTACACATAGCAATTAATTTAGGAATGCATTAGATATTTCAATAATAGTATTAATTGCTAAAATTGTCAGTTCTAAAAATTTCTCTTTGAATTAAAATTCTCACTTAAACTGCCATTTAAAAAAATTTTCTCAGGTTGGAGTGATGGCTCAGAAGTTAAGAGAACTAGCTGCTCTTCCAGAGAACTTCAGTTCAATTCCCAGAACCCACACGGTAGCTCACACCTGTCTGTTAATTCCAGATCCAGAAGATCCAACACCCTCACACAGAAATACATGAGGGCAAAACACCAAAATACATAAAATAAAAATAAATTAAAAATTTTTTCTTTTGCAGCCATAAGTAGTGAACACCTTGGAGACAGAGGTAGGAGGATTTCTATGAGTTCAAGGTTAGCCTGGTTTACATTACAAGTCCCACAACAGCCTGGGCTCAATGCAATAGAGACCCTGTCTAAAAACAAATAAACAACAAACAAAACTCTTGCTATTTTATGGAACCACTTCACAAAGTTTATTATTTATGAAACCAGGTAACCAGTCATAATGCTCAAGATTGTTTTATTTACAAGCTTAATTTCTGGGATAGGAGCCTAGCACATAATTTTAAAATTTAATCTTATTTTACTTTTCATGTCTAACTAGAGACATAGAATATTCTTTATATTTAAAAACAGTCTTTTTTTTTTTAATTAAAAAAAAGTATTAGCCGGGCAGTGGTGGCCACACGCCTTTAATCCCAGCACTTGGGAGGCAGAGGCAGGTGGATCTCTGTGAGTTCAAGGCCAGCCTTGTTTACAAGAGCTAGTTCCAGGACAGGCTCCAAAGCTACAGAGAAATCCTGTCTCAAACAACAACAACAACAACAACAAAACCTATTGTCAGGCAGTGGTGGCACATGCCTTTAATATCAACACTCGGGAGGCAGAAGCAGAAATGAGTTTGAGGTAAGCCTGGTCTACAAAGAAAGTTCCAGGACAGGCAGAACTGTTAAACAGAGAAATCCTGTTTCAAAACCTCCACCCCAAAACAAAACAAAACAAAATCCCCCCAAATGTAGGGAAATTCAGATAGTTTACTCTAGCAGAGCATCATACAAAAGATAGGATTAAGCTCTATAATTTAACAATATAGTTTTTATTTTGTTGGCTTAATAAAACATCTGCATTTAGTGTGAACTGGAGTAAGAATAAACTCATACAGATACTAAAATGATGAAACTCTTTGGTCAAATTCTTCACTAATGAATTCTTTAAGTTGTATTCATTTATTCATGAGTACACTTGTGCTACGGAGTGCCCGTAGAGATCCTAGGACAACTTGTAGGAGGAGATTCAGTTCTCTCTCCACCATGTAGGCTCTGGTCAGAGGGCTTGGCAGCAGTGCCCTTACCTACTGTGCCATCTTACTGGCCCCAACCTCTTCTCTTGCTACTAGCTCTAAATATAGCAATGTGGTCAGTTTCCATACCTGCTGGTGCTGCTGCCATCACAGTCAGAGCTGCCATTGACTTGGTGCCTATATAATGACTCTTAACAAGGAAGTGGGCTAATTCCAAGACTGTGTCAAATGGCTGGCTTAACACTTTCTGGGCCCACTCACACACAAGACGGCAAGCAGAAGAGATAACTTCCTCATCAATATTTTGAAGCTGCCCAGATGGTTCAACTCCTTCCAACTATAGAAAGGAAAGAGGAAAAGTTAACTTTACAAAATAATAATAATAATGATATAATTTCAGAGGAATTAAGTTGAAGTACACTGAAGATCTGTATTCTTATTGGAAGATACAGCATACATCTCTTGGGTCAAAACAGTATGATGGAGCTGTTGGCAGACAGGTAACAGTTTTGCATAGATGAGTGACTCAGTGAAGAATAGTCAAGTGTAGGGTGAATAGCACTTTAAATGGCAGCTAGAGCCTAGTGTAGTGGCACACAACTTTAATCACAGCACTTGAGAGGCAGAGGCAAGTGGATCTCTGGGAGTTCATAGCCACTGTAGTTCACATAGTGAGTTCAAGGACAGACAGGGCTATATAGTCTCAAAACAACAAAAATAAAAACTTTAACAAAAAAATCCAACCAAACAAACAAAAATGGCAGCTAGATTCAAACAAATGTTTTTGATAGTTCTAAAGCTTTATCTAGTATCAATAAAAACAAGATTGATTAGTAGCCCTAGAGAGGTAATACTATAGCTATCTTACAAATTTTCCTTCCTACGCAAACAGGCATCATCAATATATATTATGGACATATCTACAAATTAGTAATCATAGATCTTTATTATCCTGAATTTCATGTTTATGTAGGTAAGTTTTGCTAGCATCTTTTGGCCATTGTGGGTGATTTTTCTCTCCTTCTTATTTGTAGAAAGAACAGTTCTCAGTTCCTGATTTTAACCAGAATATTTTACAGAAAGCATTCAACTAAAGATATATTTCTCTTTATTAAGAAGAAATGGTAGAATTCTTACCCCATCTCCAGTTTTATGAAAGTCGAGGTTGGGCAGTGTTGGCATATGAACAAAAGCTTTTTTCCTTAGTCCACTGTAGCAATATGTGATAAACAGTTAAGGTTGAAACCATTTTAAATTAAATGGACTGTCTATATAGATAGCATTTGAGAAGGAACTGTACATGAAATGACAATACAAGCGCCAGGAGATAACATCTGCTTTCTGAATTCATCAGTAAAAAACACAATTTACTAGTAGAAACTCAGAATACTTTCTTGTATTCAAAACTAAGTGTTTCATGTAGAATGTTCAGCATTACTATCTTAAATGAATCTAATCTATTAAAACATTATGAATAAACATTCCCACTCTGCAGTGCCAGCCACCAGTAACAAGCAGGTCAGAGGGAAGGAAACTTGGCGAAGGAATGGGAAACTTGAGTACAGGGCTCAGGGACAGAAACGACTCTTAAGTGTATCACAAGGGCTTTAACCTTTACATTTCTTTTTCCACTGAAACATAAAAGATTATCACCTGTAACATGCCAAAGACACATCAAGACCTTTTCTGTCTGTACTCAGGAAACAAGGGTAAAGTGGTTCAAATGCACCTGTGACTCCTTTAGAAAAGCAGCCTTCTTCCTTGTCCCTTTCTCTCATTGCCACAGTAGCTAATTTAAGGCCTTAAAAATGCCAGGAGCTAAGCAAGGAAGAAATGAATGCATTTCTAATAAAAGACAGTCTATCTTACACTCTTCTAGGAACTGAAAAACCTTTAATAAATTCTTAATTTTCACCCCTTTACTTCTGTTTGCTTATACATATTTCTCTGTCACAAGAAGGGCTGTTCCTATGCCCTGGTTTAATGGCTGCCAGAAAAATTGTGAATACTTGTGATATTTTGTTTGAGCTCTAACAAACAAAGCTTGCCTGAAGATCAGAGTGCGGAGCTAGCCACACTAGTTAGTCATAGAGGTCAGGCAGTTAGCACATACACCTTTAATCCTAGCATTCAGGAGACAGAGGCAGACAGAGTTCTGTGAGTTCAAGGCCACTATGGGTTACACAAGATTAAATAAGTCTAAATGAGAAACATACTCAATTCGGTCTGAGGATTTCATAGAGGTAAGAACTAATGTCTGGATGCTCTGCTTCTCCTCTGATCTTTTAGTTTTCACCCCCTAATATCTGACTCTGGGTTTTTATTATTAAGACCAATTAGAAACTACATTACACTACATCTGGAGTCCAACTTTAGGGCACAAATTCATGAAAAAGCCACTTACTTGCCTGTGGCTTTGCAGCCACCGGCACACACTGGGATTGCACTGGGGGCTCTTGCCTGAGTCACTACCTTGCCGACAAGGTTCTTCTCTCATTTTTCCTAAGTGTCTGAGTGAGTTTGGGATTTTTTCTGTTACAGTCTCTCTGTAGTAAACTCCACAGGTGTTTGGGCTCCAAATGCTGCAGGAGTTAGCCGCTTTCACAGGTTTCCCTGTACAGACAGCTAGCTCATTGGCTTCTCTTCTCCCGGAGAATTGTGGGCTTTCCCTGGACCTCCTTTTCCAGTTGCTGCCAAACTAAGTAGCTGCCTTGAAACC
This sequence comes from Ondatra zibethicus, assembly GCA_004026605.1. Classification (NCBI taxonomy): domain Eukaryota; kingdom Metazoa; phylum Chordata; class Mammalia; order Rodentia; family Cricetidae; genus Ondatra; species Ondatra zibethicus. Next base: position 107,227 of record PVIU01003144.1, on the reverse strand, counting down.
CACTCAGGCTTCTACTGCTCTACGCATCAGCACTCAGCCTCACATCTTCATCGTCACTGTCAGCAGATTTGGTGAAAAAATTGGGAATTCTTAAAGAGAGGAATTAGTTAAAAAAGTTTTTTCCCACATTAAAAAATGGGAAACACTATTAGGATAAAGAGTTAGGTCTCTGTATGATTACACAATGCATGATTTAAAACTGCAACAATTAAACCAAGTTAACTGGGACTGACATGTTAATTACCATTTTGATAACCTGCTGTCAGTTTGATAATTCTTGGTTTATCTCTAAAAAAGTTGGTTGATATGAGTTCCAAGATATAGACCTTAGAAAAACTTAATAAAAAAAGATTATAGAGATATTCAGATCCAGACAGAGGAGTTTAAAGGAGAACCAATTTCAGTGTTGCATTATAAGGTTAGAGAGGAACAGCCTAAGGTTTTCAAACAACCAACCTTAACATATCCAATCACCTTACAGGAACTGCCAAATGACTGATATCCCCAAAGCTATTTAAGCCCTCACTGGAATCCCGTAGAAATGTTAGATATAAGGAGATTCAAGGAAGCAATAGTCTCATAAGGCATGCATTCACCTTTTGTGAAGCAGATATTAAACTTATGGTCAATTTTTAATGGACTGGAGACTTGGGTACAGCAGTCTTGGAGCTTGGTCCTCAATTACGATGGAGGACCTGGTAGAAAGATAAGGATAAGACCATTGAACAACGAAGCAGGACTAGAGGTATGGAAATCTCCCAAGACCAACTTTGTGGAGAGGAAGATTATGCTAATGTAGAAAGGCTATATCTTTATTTGACAACCACACTTTGGCTTTATGCTGTACAGCAACTTTGAATGCTTGGGACAGAATTGAAGAAGTAGGAAAGAAAATTGAGTTATTTACTAAAGTTGTACAGAGATCAAAAGAAGCTTTCACTGATTTCTTATAAAAATTGACTTCAGCAGTAAATAGAATGATACCAAATTCAGAAGCTAGACAAATAATAATCGAATTTCTGGCTTTTAAAAGTGCTAATTCACAATGCAAAAGGGTAAATCACACATTTAAAGGCAAGATCAACACCCACAGAGAAATGGATCTGAGATATAATCAATATTGAATATCATAATCATGATGATGCTTGGATAGGAGAGGTGATTTTCAGAGGTTTGAAGAAAAATCAAAATGTCAATTATTTCAATTGCAGTAAACAAGATCACCTAAAAAGGGACTGTAAACAGGACATTTCTAGAAACAATGTTTCTTCTAAGCAAAATCCAAACTGAATGTCCTCCCTTCTTGAGTATGCAGAAGGTGTGGCAACGGCAGGCACTGGACTAATGAATATAGATCAACAAGGGAGAGACAAGGTAACCCTTTGCCGCTGGGAAAACATTTTGAAGAGCCTCTCACAGGCCCCCAAATCTGGTTCAGTCATTTCTTGTCATCATGGAGGAAACTCCTTCCCAGAACAATTAAAGAACCTAATGTCTATTGTAAGAAACCATACTGCTCTGGATGACAGAACAGCTTTAGAAAATATAACAAAGATTTCAGGAGAAACCATAAATCAAAGTTGATAAAGATTAGATTAGGAACCTCCCCAAAGTTAAGGTTGGGGCAGGGTTTTGTTTTTGTTATTCCAGGAAAATAAAAGCAAACATCTTGAGGAATTTAAAGACCTATGGACAAATAAGCATCCAAGGAAAAAGAGTGAACTATCAGGAGAAAATTACCAAGAAAAGGAATAATCTGACTTAATATGAACTCTGAAGTCTCCAAAAAGATGGTGGGGTCCCACAATGACAACTCAACCAGAACAATGATAACGCCACTAAAATGACAAACATCATCTAAAGATGGGCTTTGGACTATAAATTGCTGAGGACAATTTTAAGGTGGCTAGCTGAGATGATCCAGGCTTACAGACTACTCTAGTCAGGACTTGAGACAAGCCTGCACTTTCCTATTACACAGAGATAATACAGCTACCTCTCCTAGTACTTGACAATTAACTCAAACTTTTCTTTTCAGAATCCCCTAAAGATGCCATTACTCTCAGACAGCAATTTTAAGAACATGATGCCCACATTCTCAAGAGGTGGGGTGGGTGGTTTTTGGTTGTTCAATGGATTATGGATATTTGTCATCATTTAAGGTGGTTGGTTACAAGTTGTTATTGGTAATGGTAAGGAAAAAAAGCTAAACAAAGGAGATTATATTCAGGGTTCTTATGTTGAAAAGAAAAAAGTGAATATAGATATTATAGCTTATAAGGGTAGATTATTGAATCTACTCCGAAGAGAGAAAGGGGGTATTTAGAAATAGAATAAAAACGTAGATTACTGAATCTGCTTTTAAACCAAAAAAGGAACTATTAGTTTTAAATATTTTACAATGATACAAATTTTTGTATACTGATAGAAATTTAAGACTATTTTTCTTTGAACATAATGCACATATATTTCTAATCTTGTTCAAGCTATTGGGCCTATACAGCTCATTTAACAATGTCACACAAATTTTTAGTACTTGAAAGTTATTATTACCAACTATTTTTAAATGCAGGTTAGTAATTAGTCACCTATTTCAATTGAACTTGTAGTCACATTAGGTATGTTTTCAATGTCAAACAGATATATTTTAGATAGACACGTCATCTTCAAGCACTTCAGAGATCTGCAGAATATGGCATAAGATGTTTTAATAACATAGGCTCTTTTTTATTGTTGTTGTTTAATGATAATGAGACATGTTTGCTCTTGACAGCACCAATCTACTTCTGAGAAGATAATGTACATCAAAGAAACTCCACATGGAGTTTACTTTCTTTGTGGCACAAGTAAACCACTGGGCAAAAAACTACTCCTGCCTCAACTGCTGACAGTATGCTGTCAAAACTGGATAAGGAAGACACAAAAGAAAGTGACTGTCAAACCTTGCTAAGACAAGGCGGGACAGTCCTTTAAAATTCCTGCTTCATAGAAAAGTCTGTCAGATATTCTAGGCCTAAAGATGGAGGCCTCAATGTTGCAGAAGAACCTTGGGTGACTGTCCACGCAGTGATCTGTTTTTGTCATTTCTCACATTTTTTTGGAAGTTACTTGCTCACACTTCCTGGTGACTCAAATAATATTATTTCCTTCTCGGGTATCTGATGGAGTTGAAGACTTTATAGTTACAGTTTTCCTTGTTACCAGATTCAGAAAAGAAATTCACTAAAGAGGTATAATGTGTATAAGGCTGAGAGACATTAAAAGATAGTTTTGGTTATACAACTTAGAATAGAAAATGAATTAGGCACAAGACTTTGGACTCATCAAGATTGGATAGATAATGGAGCATTTTCTCTGAATTTATCAAATGCAAACAGACTAGACATTGTTGATGTACTTATTGCCTGTATATATTGCACATAGTTATTATATTTATTGTATAGTTTTTCTTATATTAGTTATAACCTTCACTTTTTATTTTAGACAAAAAAGGGAAAATGTGGTGATATTTTGTTTGTGCTATAACAAATAAAGCTTGCCTGAAGATCAGAGTGTGGAGATAGCCATGCTAGTTAGTCATAGAGGCCAGGCAGTGGAGGCTCACACCTTTAATCTAGCACTAGGAAGGTTGAGATGGGAAGTGATAATGGCTAGACAGAGAGAGAGGAGTATAAGTGGGGAGGAGACAGGAGCTGAGGATTCAGTCTGAGGTTTCAAAGAGATGGCATTCAGTTTGATTACTTGTAGAGACAGGATACCCAATTCAATCTGAGGATTTTATATAGGTAAGAACTAGTGGCTGGCTACTCTGATTCTCTGATCTTTCAGCTTTCACCCACTAATATCTGACTCCAGGTTTTTAATTATTAAGGCCAATTAGAAATCATACTACAAATACTGATCTTTTATTACAAGCACATTTTTAACATTATTGGTTTTGTTTTTTTTAAATCAGGGAGATTACCATGTTTCTTAGTTAGAGAAGAGAAAAAAGACAAACTAACATCTTCCCCTACTTTTATTGATGTAATTTAGTTACTAAATACATCATTTCTTAATTTTTTATTGTTAAAGCAAAGGTGATTGGATAAAAAGTGATAAAAGGCTGGAAAGATATCTCAGTGCTTTAAAGCACTTGCAGCTCTTATAGAGAACTTAGATTTGGTTTCCAGAACCCACACTTTGACGATTACAGCTACCTATAACTCCAGCTCCAGAGAAAACAACACCTTCTCCTGATCACATACATGTACACATATATACATACAAAAATTTGAATAAAAATAAAAATATAAAAGATAAAATCTATCAGAATCTTAATAAACTCACAAACCATTTTGATGTGTGATTCCCGTCTGTGTACTGTGAATATGTTTTATTACCACTGGTTAATAAAGAAGCTCCTTCGGCCTACAGCAGGGCAGAATATAGCCAGGCAGGAAATCTGAACAGAGATATATAGTAGGCGGAGTCAGGAGATGCCATGAGGCTGCCTAAGGAGGACACTGGAATCTGCCCGGTAGGTCACAGCCTCATGGTGATACACAGATTAATAGAAATGAATTAATTTATGATGTAAGAGCTAGCTAGAAATATGCCTAATTTATTGGCTAAGCAGTGTTGTAATTAATACAGTTTCTATGTAATTATTTGGGTCTGGGTAGCCGGGAAACAAACACGCAGTCTCTGTTTACACCATTTGCTGTTTCTTATGTAGTTTGGTAACAGCTGGGGAAATAACATTTGCAGTTATTCTTCTAAGAATTCTGAGCTGTTTATTTGTTGATTTACATTTATTTCTAAATGTAGTTGCCAACTGAGTTACAATAATAGATGAGCCAAATGAGATTACTGATAGCATTCTGATAAAGGATATTTAGATTTGCCTCTAGTGCCCAAACGGCGTGCCTTCATGTTTGGAAATACGTTTTTCATGATTTTTCCGAAGTCAGCAGCACTTAATGGATGGTAGCCAAGATTGTCACAATAGCTCCTGCAAAAGAAGGACAGACCAAATAAAAAGTGACAGATTTCAGCATTACATAGTATGGTGTTACTTCACTGCACCCTTGGTAAAGTAATTCATGACAATTTATGAACTCTTATTCTTGGGAGTTTCACATTAAATTCAGCTTGAATTTGGTGGATTCACTCTAAGGGTCTACAGCATTGTTTTCAACACTATCGGGGAAATGTGTACAGAGATACTATGTTGGTAAAAAGTTCCCAGTTCTGGTTAAACTCAGGGTCTTAAATAAGTACATGTAAGTTCATCTAGCAGGGCTATAATTTCTACACACATAGCAGGTTCACATATAGAGATAACTTTCGTCACATATCATGAATGTTGAACATAATTGTTAATGCCATGAGATGGTTTAAACACTAAACTAAAAGAGACCTTAGAGGTCATCTGTACCAACATTTCTATTCTGCTGATAACAAGGGCAATGAGAAGTTCTGAAAGACCAGAGTCACCCTTTCCCTTTGTATCCCTTTAATTTTGTGAAAGCTTAAATGAGAAAATAATTCAGTTGTATGGCTTAACATCCTGTTACACACAGAAATGGCCATACTGTTAAATAGTGAGTTACCTCATGTGAGTCTCTCTCCTGATTAGGACAGCTATACTATGAGGTAGCCTATCTATCTAGATTTCAGTGGTTTTAATTTTTAAAGAAAAAGAATTTCATTATTACCCATTGGAAAATTGTGAATAGTCAATGATTCTGTTTAAAGTATAGTTTATGGAGCATTTATAGGGTACACCCAGTCATGAGTTTGAAATAAGGGCTGTACTACAAGCTATGGGTCACGCCAGGACAAGTAAAGACATCGGTTATTTTACATCTCATTTTCCTGCTTTAACTGTAGGGTTCATCAAGCAAAGATTTGGTGTTAATTAACACCTAACTCATAGAGTTAAGTTATTTTTAGGCATTTTATAAAAAAGTAAAGAACAAAGAATGTTCTGTTTATAGGATAACAAACTCTAACACCATTCTTTTTAATTTGTTTGTCTTTGTTTTTCAAGACAGGGTTCTCTGTGTAGCTCAGTTGTCCTGGAACTTGCTTTATAGACCAGGCTGGCCTCAAAATCAATGAGATCAGCCTGCCTCTGCCTCCCAAGTGCTGGGATTAAAGACGTATACCATCACTGCCTAACTAACACCATTCTTAAAATGAGATTATTTTTTTCTTTCATTCTTGTAGGGGATCTGACCCCACCCCTGCATCTGAGGTAGGTAGCCCCAGTGGGTTGATCTGATCTGCCTGGCTAACACAGGTCCACAACTGAGCCTTTGGTTGGTCCACCCTAGCATTTACCCCATCTGGAAACTGCTGGAGCTAGTGAAAGGACTGGTCCTATGGAATGTTACCTGCAAGATCTCCAAGACTTGGGGCGGCCATAGGACATACCAGAGGAGCTCTGGTGAGGACCCAGTGAGGCCAGTATACCAAATTCCAGAGGCCTTGAACCAGACCAGTGACTCATTGCAATGAACACTTGCCAGCCAAGCTGATGGGACAAAAGGGTATACCATATGACACACCAAAGCCTCCAATGCCACCAGGACAGAAGAAGAAGTGATGAGAGGCAGGAGAGAAGGAGAAACAGAAATTTTTCTGTTCCTGGTATGGGTTTTGTTCTGTTTTGGCTTATGTTTTTTGTGGTTTTTTTTTCGGTCTTGCTTTTGTTTGTTTGCTTGCTTACCTTGCTTTATTTTCTTTCGTGGGGTGGGGGTGCAGGAGGGATGGGAGGAGATATGGAGGGACGCAGAGGTAAACAGAATTGGGTGCATGACGTGAAACCCTCAAAGATTCAATAAAGTTCAAAAATTGGAAGTACAATTAACTTTTAATATGACTGAAAAAGTCACTCAAAATACATAGAATTAGGAGGGGCTGGAGAGACGACTTAGATGTCCTGAGTTCAATTCCCCGCAACCACAACTCACAACCATCTGTAATGAGATCTGGTGCCCTCTTCTGGCCTTCAGGGACACATGCAGGCAGAATACTGTATACATACTAAATAAATAAATCTTTCAAAAAAATACATGGAATTCAGAGTTAGGCACTTTTTCATGTCATTTACAATTTAATTATATTATGTAAAAGTAAATATTATTTAATGCTATAAAAATATTCTAAAGCATAGTAGAGAAGATGGGTGCAAATAGTTACAGAATAACTGACCAGACCTTACACCATTAGTTCTTTATAAAAAACAATATTTCATTTTTCTCAAACCCTTGAGGTAGATGATTTTATTAGAAAATTTATAGACAAGAATTTATTAATTTTTTCTAACATTTATACAGAATAATGTATTAAGATGATTATTTTTCCAATTAAGTATTACAATTTTTTGTTTTATTTTTTCAAGACAGGGTTTCTCTGTGTATCTCTCTCTGGCTGTCCTGGAACTCACTCTGTAGACCAGGCTGGCCTTGAACTCACAGAGACCCACCTGCGTCTGCCTCCCTGAGTGCTGGGAGTAAAGGTGTGCCCCACCACCGCCTGGCTAAGTATTACAATTTTTTAACCAAGTCCATACTGTTATTTTAGTGGTCTTACCACTCATGTGTTACAGATGACAACCAATTCAAAAACAGGGAAGCTACACAGCATGGTGGCACATGCTTTTAAATCTAGCACTTAGGAGGCAGGGATGGAGGTGGATCTCTAAGCCATCAGGGTCTACATAGAGAGCTCCAGGTCACCAAGGCTACGTAGTTAAAGACTCTTTCTGGGAACAAAAAAATGTAGGGAAGTCCAAGAGATATGTTTGGATAATGTTCCCTTTACAGTGTCAATCAAATAATACATCTGAGGTAATACGGAAGATAAATTTGGTAAAAGAAAAAGGATTATTGGAATGCCAATGTTTTTTTGTTTTTTTTTGAGACAGACTTTCTCTTTAGTTTTGGAGCCTGTCCTGGAACTAGTTCTCGTAGACCAGACTGGCCTTTAACTCAAAGAGATCTACTTGCCTTTGCCTCCCGAATGCTGGAATTAAAGGCATGCACCACCACCACCTGGCTTGGAATGCCAACATTTTTAAGGAATAATACATTAAAACTGTAGAGAAAACTCAGAAAGTGGCCGATATTTACTTATAAATAATTTGCTTTTATTCATATTGCTCCTATTCTGGGGCACAGCAATTACACAGTTAAGGCATGGCTATGTACACTGGTTCTGCAGTTTGTCACAGACACCAAAGAATGCCAGAATGCATAGTATAGTGAAGGTGCCCTCAACTGTCTCCAAATCAATTGGTTCCCAGGCTTGTTTTACAGTGTCTTTTAGGTTTGGGTTTGATGAGGTTAGAACTATTAGTATCATTAAGCAGAGCTCAAATTAAGATCAAACAATTACTCTTGAAATTCAAAAGATTTATTTGAGGCAACTATGTAATGATCAGTATGCTTGGAAGACTGCTCTGTTGGAAGTTAACAAAAGTAACTTAAAGCAGAGTTAAATTATTGTGTATATAAATAATTACCACGTTTGACCACCTAGAAGGCTGTCTATATCTAACTTGATCTAGAGCTTAGCCAGTCCTTCTCCTTGAGGAGATGGAATGTGGAGAAGTGGTTAAAAATAATTATAAGCAAGTATTTTGCTTTGTGGGTTGCCTAAGACTGCAAGCAAACTATAATTGCAGTAAACTGTAAACTAACTGGAAAGAGTAAAGAGAAGCTGGGGAATAAGATGGATGGATGTGTTGCTGTAAACAAATTTGAATGGTCCTAAGATCACATGCTTTGGAGGGTTCTGTGCATGCTCAAGAGACTTGAAAAAGCTGAGGTTCCCATACTGGGCTAAAGAGAAAGTCTCCCTAAATCAGAAAGTGAGGGCTAAGGACAACTGCATGCCTGATTGTTGATGCTGAACCCCAATGCACACTCATGGAGACCCCTAGTAAATAAAGACTGGGAGATTTATTGGTTGTAGGTCCTTAGTGAAATCTTTATCTTATTAGCTAACTATGAAGCTAGGTAGCCTTCAGGAGGCAGATATAAAAACACAGTATAGTTCAAAACAGTCACTTAAGAAATCATCATTTCTTAGCTGGGCGGTGGTGGCATACACCTTTAATCCCAGAACTTGGGAGGCAGAGACAGGTGGATCTCTGAGTTTGAGGCCAGCATGGTCTTAAGAGCAAATTCTAGGTGGCCAGGACTACACAGTCCTGTCTAAAAAAACCAACAGAGGCAAAAACAAACAAAATAAAACAAACAAACAAACAAAACATCATTCCCCCAGCAGCCAACAAATACTAAACTATAAGAAGCAACAGACACAAGACTTAGATAGGGACCAAATCTAATTCCCAGAGTACCGTATTATATTGTCTAACTTGCAACAAAGAATTATGAGCTATATAAAGAATCAAAACTTTGTCTAAAAAAATTGTAGTCATTAGAAGCTATGCCTGAGGAAGTCTAGATAGCTGATGGACTTGGTATACAAAGTGTATAAACCAGCTACTTAAAATATACTTGGAATTAAGGGAAACCAAATTTCAACAAACAGAAAATATCAGTAGAAAGACCAGAAGCTACGTATATTAATAAAAGCTATAGTTTTAGAAAATATGCAATAAATTTTGCTATGATGAAAGTAAGTATTAAAACTTTAGAGTTTAAGATTGTAATAACTGGTGAGAAAAACTCAATAGAGTCTCAAGAGCAGATCTGAGCAGTCCAAGAAATCAGCATTATGAAGATAAGATCTACTAAGAAGATTACCATCTCTGAAGACCAAAAGAAAAGAAAGAATGGACAAAGAAACAGAATCCTTGAGAATTGTTTGGATATTACCAGAGTTCTAAAAAAGAGAGAGAAGAAAACAAAAGACTATTTAAAAAACAGCAGCAGGGCTGGAGAGATGGCTTGGTGATTAGGAGCACTGACTGCTCTCCCAGAGGACCTGGGTTCAATTCCCAGCACCCACATGGCTGTCTGCAATTCCAGTTCCTGAGGACCCAAACAAAACACTAATACCCATAAAACAACAGCAACAATAACCCCCCACCCCAAACAGCAGCTGGGCATGGTAGTGCACAAGAGGCAGAAGGATCTTTGTGAGTTCAAGGCCAACCTGGTTTACAAAGTGAGTTCAAAGACAGCCAGGACTATTACACAGAGAAACCCTGTTTTTTATAACCAAAAATAGCTAAAGATTACCCAAGTTAGAGAAAAAATTAATTTATATATCTCAGAAGTATAATAAACAAGCACTAAAAGCTTGGAGAACATGCATTATGGACAGCTAAAGGCCAAAGTCAAAGATAGTATTTTGAAGGAAGCAAGAAGTGGCTCATTATGTGGCTTGAATGCTCATTTCAATACGGCGTACAGATATTTCTCATGAGAAAACATGAGAACAGAAGGCAGTGAGATGACATATACACAGTGCTAAAAGAAACTGTCACCTAAGAAGTCTATTTGCAACAAAGCAAACTATCCTTTAAAAGTGAAGAATAGATTAAGACATTCCCAGAGAGGCACAAATTCAAATTCAATACTAGCACATGTGTCACACAAGGAATGCTAAAGGCAGTCATTCAGGCTTACATGGGCATGAGATAGCAGCTCTGAAAAAAGTTCGCATGAAAAAATAAAGAATACCAGTAAAGACAACTGAATATAAGTACAAATAAATATATTTTCCATGTGTGACTTTTGATATTCTCCTATGTGAACAGAAAGGCAATGGCATATAACACTAGTTATAAATCTGTGTTGATGGGCACATTATAAAAAAAATGTAAGGGAAACAGATACACATACAAACATATTTTTGTATTTTTGACTTTTTGTAGTAATAATCCAAATTAGATTCTGAAATAAATTAAAATGCTAGTTCATATATCTGGGGCAACTATTAGAAAACCTGAAATGGACTGGAGAGATGGCTCAGAAGTTAAGAGCACTGCTTGCTTTTCCAGAGGTCCTCAGTTCAATTCCTAGCAACCACATGGTGGCTTACAACCATCTATGATAAGATCTGGTGCCCCCTTCTGGAGTGCAGGAATACATGCAGGCAGAACACTGTGTACATAATAAATAAATCTTAAAAACAAACAAACAAAAGCCCCAAAATGTAGAAAGTGAAAAAAAATAATTTACTATAAAATAACCCTTTAATGGAAAAATAGCAATAGAAGAACAGAGGAACAAAATGAGGTATATAGCACACAGAAAATAACCAGCAAAACCAGTAAATGTAATTTCTACCTCATCAGAAATCACACTAAATGCAAAAGATTGTAACATTCTAATTAAGTTAGGTATTAGTTCAACATGGTTAATATAAAACATGGTCAAATCAGGTTATCTACAGATCCAAGGACACAGCAGTTCAAAAGTAAAAATAAAACAAAATGAACAACCAGAAAGAGAACAGTATGCTGAGAGCCTGAAAGAGAAAGGGAGCATCTATGCCAATATCTAAAACAACTGAAATTCACAAATACATGGAAATTAACCAAGAATATTTCAAAATAACCAATGGGCTAATGAAAAAATAACAAAAGAAATTATAAAATACTTAAGGTAAATAAAAATTAAAACACAACATACTGAAACGTGTGTGATGCAGTCAAAGCAGTGCTCAGAATATGTATCCACACATGACCACATTAGAAAAGCGTAAACTTACCCAATTTTCTACATTAAGAAGCTAAGGGAGGGGGGGACTAAAAGCAAGTAAAAAGAAGAAAAAATATGAGGATTGGAGTGGGAAGGAAAGAAACATGGAACAGAAAAATATTAGGGGGGGGGGAAAGTAAAGCAAAAGTTGATTCTTTGAAAAGATAACGAAGTTGATAAACTTACCAAGGGTGTGGGGGAGAAGAACTAAAAAATGTATACCCAAATTACATAAAATAAGGAATGAAAGAAAAACACTCAAATATGTAAAATAAGGGATGAAAGAACAGTGCTACTGGCCTTACTGAAATAAAAATTATTATGAGAGAAAACTATGATGTCAACTAAATTAAGCTATGTGAAATGATCAAAATCCTAGAAACACACAACTGCCAAAATGAACTCTGAAAGACAATCAGATCTGTAACAAGAGACTGAATTAGTCATTTAAAAGTACCTACAAAGAAAATCTCAGTTTCAGGTGGCTTCACTGATACCTCAAAAACTCTCACACTGGGGCTTGAAAGATGGCTTAGCTGTTAAGAGCACTTGTTCTTGCAGACAACCCAGGTTTGATTCTCAGCACACACATGGTGGCTAACAACCATCTGTAACTCCAGTTCCAGGGGCTACAACATACTCTTCTGGTCTCCATGGCACCATGCAGCCATATGACATGCAGAAATACATGCAGGCAAAACACCCATATACATAAAATAAAAAATAATAATAAAAAAATGTTGGGTATAGTGGTGCACACCTTTAATCCCAGCATTCTGGAGGCAGAGGCAGGCAGCTCTCTGAGTTCGAGTCCAGGCTAGTCTACATGGTGAGTTCCATGACAGCCAGAACTATAGTAAGATCCTGTCTCAAAGCAAAAACAAAAACAAACTCTCAAGTTTAGCTCATACTGCCATCATTACCCAGATACCAAAATCAGACAAAAGGACCATAAGAAAACTGCAAATTACTATCTCCTGTGAATAAAGATGCAAAAATCTTTAGCATAATACTAATACACTAAATTTAACTATATACATAATGGATTATACACAATGATCAAATGTGATTAATCCCAGAAATGCAAGATGAATAAAAAATAGTAATATATAATTTTGACTCCATAAAGAAAAAAATCCAAAATTGTTATCTTACCTCAGATCCCAATAAAACAACAAATAAAGAAACATAAATCTGACAAACTGCAAGCAAGCTAATAAAGGAATGAAAATCCTTCAAACCAAAGAAGCTCTATCAAGGAAAACCCATAATCAACATATTTGATGGCAGAAGAATGGAACAATTCTACCAAAGCAGGCCCCTGACAAAGCTAAACATCTCTCCATCATAAATAAGCAAAAGAAATGAGGACTAGAAGGAATATATTTCAACAAAATAAAAGCTGTTATGACAAACCTAGAACAAAAATACTAAATGAGGAAAACTAAGCATTTCCCCTAACATCTGGAATAAGACAATGGTGTCTCTTACCCCCTAGACTGATTAAAAATAGTGCTCTAAGTCTTAGCTAAAGCATTAAGTCAAGAAACAAAAGGGATACAAATAGCAAAGGAATACATCAAATTATCCCTATTTGCAGGTGATATGATTCTACTCTAAGGGACCCTAAAGAAGGATTCTACTAGGAAACTCTTAGACCTGATAAACACCTTTAGCAGAGCAGGAGAATACAAAAGTTCAATATATAGCTTTCTATATACCAGTAACAAACTTGTCAAGAAAGTATCAGTTAAAAGAAAAACTCCATCCACAATAGATATGCACATGCACATACACACACACCAAGAAAATAGAAGATCTCTAAAATGAAAAATTTTAAGAGATTAAAGAAAGAAACTGAAGAAGTTACAAGGAGATGGAAAAACTTCCATGTTAATAAAGTGGAAAATTTAATACTGTGATAGTGAAAGCAAATGAGTTATTGAAAGCTACTTACAGGATTCACTTGTAATGCTAATCAAAATTTCCTATTGACATTTAAATGACATTCTTCATAAAGCCAGAAAAAAAATCAAAATTCATATGGAACCACAAAAGGTCTCCAATAATTAAGGCAATCCTTAGCACAAAAAGCCCTGCTGAATATACTACAGAAACAGCAGCAACATGACACCAGCACAAAAACAAGACACGCAGACCAATACAACAGAACAGAGGATACAGAAATAAACCCACATAGATACACTCAACATACAGTAGGAAAAAGACCAAAAAAATCGATTTCCAAACATATAAGAATGAACCTTTATCTTTCACCCAGTATAAACTCAGTTCAAAATTAATTAAAGACATCATGTAAGACCTGAAACTCTGACAATACTAGAGGAAAACATATAAGTTATGCAGCACAAATTCTAATTGGTCTTAGTAATAAAACTTGGAGTCAGCTATTAGGGGTAAAAGCTGAAGGATCAGAGAAGCAGAGCTGTCAGCCACTAGAGTTCTTACCTCTCTACCAATGCTCAGACCAAAGGGGTGATCCTGATTCTACGAATTCTCAGATTGCATGCTCAGACTGAATCCCCAGACTGCATTCATTCTCAGACTACATCAGAGCTCCTGTCTCCTCCCACTTTATATTCCTTTCGCTGCCCAGCCATATAACTCTTTTCTCCACCTCCCTAATGCTGGGTTTAAAGGTATGAGCCGCCGCCACCACCACCTGTCTTTGCTTCTCTTTGAGGCTGGATTAATCTAGTGTAACCCAGTGTGGCCTTGAATTCACAGAGATCCATCTTCTCTGGAGGCGTGGAATTAAAGGCCTGTGCCACCACTGCCCAGTTTTAAAACAACTCTTGACTGAAGATAAGACCTTCTAGCTGGAGATATCATACATTTTGGTAATAGGAATTAGAGAAATCAAGCTGATAATGATCTGCCAGCCTCCTTCCTGATGGCTAGCTCTCATGGTGTTGAAAGGCGTTATGCAAGATGCTGGAATAGGAGCTGGAGAGATGGCTCAGAGGTTAAGATCATTGACTGCTCTTCCAGAGGTCCTGAGTTCAATTCCCAGCAACCACATGGTGGCTCACAACCATCTATAGTGGGATCTGGCATGCAAGCATACATGCAGGCAGAATACTGTATAATAATAAATCCTACAAACTTTAATTACAACAGGCCCAGCATTAGTAGCACTAATATCTTGAAGGTAACCAACTCTGATTATACTTATGGCCAACTCAATAGGAACTCATATTTTCTACTGTAAATTTCGTCAAGAACCTGTGGCTGGAGGTCACAGATTCTAGAAGAAACCTACTACTACCATTTTGCCAAACTGACATAGAATCCAACTGCCTTCTAAACACTTATACCCATAGAGTAGTGCTCAGCTCTCAGCCCTCATCAAGGAAGCTTCTTTTGTAGCAAACAGAGCTTGTTATTTTTAATGAATATTTATTTATTATGTATACAGTGTTCTGTCTGCATGTTTGCCTACACACCAGAAGAGGACATCAGATCTCATTATAGATGGTTATGAGCTACCATTTGGTTGCTGGGAATTAAACTCAGGACCTCTGGAAGAGCAGTTACTGCTCTTAACCTCTGGGCCATCTCCTCAGCCCCTAACAGAGAATCATAACTGGTCAAAATGTAGAGAGAAAATGACTATGGAATACCCATTTCCAAATAGGTCATTTTTCTAATTCCCACACTCGGGAGGCAGAGGCCAGCCTGGTCTAAAGAGTGAGTTCTAAGACTGTGAGGACTGTTTCACAGAGAAACTGTCTTGAAAAAAATGTAAAAACAAACAAATAAAAAAAATCATTTGTCAATTTTTCTTTTAGGAAACTAACAAGACATCTTTAGATTATTTCTCAAATTTTCCTACTTTAGACAAGTTTATAATTTTAGAGCTAAAAGAAACTGCATGAGTCTTCAATGTGCCAAATGATAAAGAATACTTAAACACTTGCCCAGGTCATAGAAATTTGTTGACAACATCTATTTTCTTAACCTTCAACTCATGGTTTCTTCAACATATCATGAGTATTCTTTTATTGAATGCAGATGTATTTCTTAGAAGTTTCAGAATATTCTCTCGATTTTAATTACCTTAGTATTTGCACTGGATCTATGCTTACCATAAATATATATCTTTTCTCCTCCTTCCTTTCTTGCTGTAGCCCAGGCTGCCTTTATACTTACAATACCCCTGGATCAGGCCGGGGTCACAGGCACCTGTGACCACATACCTAACTACTACATATTCACACATCCTGGGGGAGTGTCAGTCCTCAGACAGGCAGAGCTCGGCATACAGCAGACAATTTCAGATAGCAAGAATGACAACTTTCAGCTTCAACTTTTCTTAAGAGAAAACACTAAAGTTCTTGGTTCAAATTTGTTCTCTTGCTCATTTCAAGTATGCATTCTGTTTTTTCTATAACCCCACTATGTTCCCTTTCATGAGCTGCTAAGGAGTATGAGTAAAGCTACAAAGTTTTCTTTTTAGACACCAACAATCTCCTCAATAATTGTAGTTTCTCTGCATAACTTTAAACTAATTAACAATAGCATTTATTTGACAATTTTCTTACAAATTCTATAATTACAACAAATTAATTATTGCTAGTTTGATGTTTCAATAATCACAAAATTTTGGCTTTATTTATTCTACCAGAATAAATTTTTTCTTTCAGATAAATGATAAACACACTAAGCAAGACTGAATTTCTCACTTAGTAGTAATGGTCTGTCTTAGAAGCCCTCTAATGAAAACACTTTTGTTTCCTACATTTAAAGAAATTATTTGCATATCAGTTATTTGTGTGTGTGCATTTTTTTGTATGTCACTGATCTCTCTTCTCCTTGAATAAATAATTCACAACATTCTTTGGCAGGGAAAATTAAATAGTTTTAAATTAATAAAAAGTGATTTTTTAAAAAATCCAAGTATAAAAAGATGTTTTAGTTTTTTCTTATACACTGAATCTGTATTGCCATCCACTGTCCCTCTAGTCTCTCCCACTATTCTTGCTATTCTAGAAATTCTATAAGAATCTTTTAAATTCAGTATCCCTATGCCATCATCTTACCCTCAGACCCCTGGACAAACCCTTCATTTAATAATCTTGCTCTATATTCATTCTACCACAAAAGCTTAGAGCTGGAAGGAATCCTGGAATTTTCTAAAGGTAGTTCCCAACTAACAGCTAGATAGTAAGGAATGACAAAAATCAATCACTGTACCACATAGTATGTATCTGCTTTAATACATCATGGTGTTAAGACACAGGACACTTACTTGTATTCGTCATAGACTTCTTGTTTGGGAAGTGAAGTCTCAGGATGCTCCTCTAAGGTATTCCGAATCCAGGAAAAGGCATGCATCTGCTGTGCCCGACTAGATGACATGGCATTCTGATCACTAATCATAAAATATAGACAAATTTTAGCTGAACTAGATAGCAATTCCATTAATAATTTTTAAAAGCAAGGCCTAAATGTTATGTTAAAAACATATTAATTAATCAAACTGAGCTCAGGACATATGGTGGATATTCAGGAATCTATATACAAATTGCTCATTTGTGATTGTGAGCCAGTTTTTACAATCAGTGTCAGACTGCAATTACGGACCTGTCCCATTCCTGGTTTGGATTCTAAAGAATGATAGGTGGTGGGGCTATTACAACATTAGGTATTTGTTTTGGCCAAAATCACCTCTGTGTAAATATTTCCTAACTTACTTGCCCAATCATTTGCCTATACTTACTAAATCATTAAATGTTTAAAACAAATATTATGGAAAATTCTTTATATTCCATTTGGTCTGCACACGCAAAGAATATGCCATGCAGAAGTACCTACTATGAAATCATACTAAACACCCCATCTCTAAAATTCATGGGAGAGATCTCAAGAGGATCAATCTCCCACTACAACCCTTCTCACAACTAGGCTCTTTGCATAGACTACCATGTCTACCCAAAAGCATGAATTTATTATTTGGTAGTACTTTTATAAACTGAGCTCATGAAATTGGCATTATTGGCAATACAAGGCAAGCTATTCTGACTATGACATTCATCTCAGCCTCCTAGAAGAGTCATCTGATTCCAAAATACTGAGCACATTTTAGGTCAGGAAATGATTTACTTAGTTATTACATTTGGTATGAGGCAGGATAAGTAAATGCAAGAAATTTTTTATTGCATTTCTTTTTAAGGGAAATTTTAAATGAGTAGAATATTGGAAATAACACACGAAGAGAATGAATCCTCAGAAATACTAAAAGGTAATGAAACACTTAAGAATAGAATCTGAAGAACAGCTTTTCTCCACTTAAGTATTTTTAATGATGAAACTAAAGCAATACCTCAACCACTTAAAGTAAGGTATATCTACCATGATTTATGCTTAACACAGTACTTCCTTTTTCCCCCTCTTATATCCCATGATGTGCTTACTTATCACTACATTTAAAACAACCCCACATCTTATTCATCAAGAATACTTATTTGGTTATTCTTCGGTTTTCTGTTCTTTTTTTCACAATTTTGTATACTGTATAAATATTCCCACTGATCTATGACAATAAAATCCAACTTACATTTCACAGTATTTAGCCAGCTCCACAAATGAATTAGTAAAAACTTCAGGTAAATACTTGACCAAATACCCAAATGATCTATTCTTTCGCCAGTCTGTGTTCTGAAAAGCTTAGGACTACTAAAACAACAGTCAATCATAATGCACACAGCTTAGCACCATCCTCCAAACAAGGTAGCTGTGACAAAGACAAGGACAGAGCTACCTTTTCTCTGCACTGCTGAGACCAGAAGGCAGCTGAAGGTAGAGGTAGAGTTTCTCTAGGTCTGTAAACTTCTCAACTTCTTGCTGGAAACAAAGGGTAAAAAGAAAGAGCATTATAACATTTCCTCCCAAGTAAACTTATTAATATTTCCCCAAAAGCTACTCATGTTTTTCTAATTTTCAAATACCTAAAATGTGACTAAAGGAAGTTTAAAAAACTGAAATAAAACCAACAAACCCTCTGAACTATGAAGGTGACATTATAGTTAGAATTTCAACAGTGGCTTCTATTTGGGTTACACTCATGTTATAACTATTTTTCAATGAAGATATCCATGGTAACTTATTTCAAGCAAAACTAAAGTAATGTAAAGTGAACTGGTTAGTGCTATTTCTGATGACAGAATTTTTTTGGGGGGGTTGTGAGGGTGGAGGAGGTCTTTTCAAGACAGGATCATTCTATTATGCAGCTCTGGCTGTCCTGGAACTCTTGACATAGATCAGGCTGGCCTTGAACTCAAAGAGATCCACCTGCCTCAGCTTCCTGAAAGCTGGTATTACCAGTAACACCATGCCTAGCTCAGAAATTATTCTTTTTGTTTGTTTGTTTGTTTTTCGAGACAAGGTTTCTCTAACAGTCATAGCTGTCCTGGAACTAGCTCTTGTAGACCATGCTAGCCTTGAAGTCACAGAGATCACCTGCCTCTGCCTCCTGAGTGCTGAAATTAAAGGCATGTGCCACCATTGCCTGGCTCGGAATTTATTCTTAATAAAGCACAGTTTAAACACAGATTCAATTTTGAAGGGAAAGTAACCCCACAACCCAGAACAGTCAATTAATTTTGTTTATGTCTGTTATTTACAATTGTACACATGCATGTATGTATGCACATAGAGGCCAGAAAAGGATATTGAATGTCTTCCTACATTGTACTGTTTTATTTCCTTGAGAAATGTCTCTCACTTAACCTGGAGTTGGCTGTTTACTGGCTAGACTGGTGATTGGTAAGCCTTAGTGATACTCCCATCTCTCCCCACCTCCCTCAGCAACACTGGGAGCATAGGTGCAAGTCCATGCCCTGGCTTCTTATGTGGGTGCTGGAGACTCAAATACAATTCCTTATGCCTGTGCAGAAAACACCCTTAACTACTGTGCAATATCTTTAGACCACAACAATCTGTTCTTATTATCAAAATTTACCCAAAAATTTAATCTTAGACAATTCACAAAGTGATTTAATCTATTATTTGCATAAAGGTCCTAAATGTACATTTCAAAACTCCCATCACCAAATAGCTTTTGTTCTAATACCTAAGGAGCTATATCTCTTAAAGAAAAATAGGCATTCTGTCTTCAATTTTTCATTGATGATTATCTTTTTTTCTTAGTTCCTACAATGTGCAGTTTTGGAGTTTGTTTACTTTTATTCTTCACAGTGTATTCCAGATTAATTCTTTTTTAAAATATTTCTTATGGTTTATTTAACTTTTTTTTTAATTTTATGTGCATTGGTGTGAAGGTGTCAGATCCCCTGGAACTGGATTTTCAGACAGTTGTGAGCTGCCATGTGGGTGCTGGGAATTGAACTCAGGCCCTCTGGAAGAGCAGTCAGTGCTCTTAACCGCTGAGCCATCTCTCCAGCCCCCCAGATTAATTCTACAGTTGGGCCATTAACATTTTGCCCCATGATCTTTCAGTCTTTTTATTTTCACTGCCACAGTAGTCTAGATCTTTCAGCTCATTCTTTACCAACAAAAGAGAGTTCATTTACTCAGTACATGTTTTAGGTTTGCTATAGTTCACAAATTATGCAAGAGAATCATATAGCTATACCATGTATTGTATATTGTACAAATACTTGAACACAGCACAATAAAGATCAACACCACGAATTTTTTTGCCCTTAAGAACTTAAGACAATACTTACCTAACTAAATTGCTTCCCTGACTCCAACCTCTCCCCTCTTTAATGCATTAATTTGGCTCCTTACAGTCCTTTATTAAATACCATCATTCTCACTGAACCTCCAAAATGTCTATCATATTGAACATAGGGAGGTTACATTGTAATAATAAAACATACATAATATTATAGACAAAGTCTGAGAGCTATAACTAAAATCATGATCTCTGATCACTAAGAACAGAAGTATCTCATACTGATTATGAAACTTGGGGTTCTACATGTTTTTTAAGAGTAGAGGAGGGACTTCAGAGTAGAGGAGACATTGCAAATGTATTTCAAAGAAGACTTACAAGATGTCAAAGAATAATTTTGGAAGAAAATTAAACTTTTTTTCTTATTTCAAGTGACAAAAACTTGTAAATGTTATCTGTTATTTCTTTATTTGCAATTGGTGTTTAACACACAAAAGAAAAACTACAGAATATCACTAAAATCTGGTAGTATCAAAATCTTTAAAGAAAATGACCCAAGTGCATTACCAATAGCATTTTAGTCCAGTTTGAGTTCAGCCCAATTTTCTGGCTTTATTTCAGGTGTCACTCACTGCCAAATGTTGGCTTTTGAAACAAAGCTAGTTAAATTTATGTAAAGACTCTAAACCTACTACGTTATCAAGGTAAGAGTATCATGTGGCAAGCACATTAAACATCAGATTATTTAATACTTTGTGAAAATTTAAATGTAAAGAATAAGTGTTTTCTATTCTATTTTGAGAAGCACTGTTGTTTTTTTTTTTTTAAAAAACACATATGGCTGAATTTATGAAGTGTAGGATAATGGTGGTCTATTTTCACAGCAGTGAAATATATACACTTAAGAATTGTGTGTGTGTGTGTATGTGTTTCTAAGGCAGGGTCTCATGTTGTAGCCCTGGTTAGTCCTGAATGGAGAGATCTGTTCACTTCTGTGTAACACAAATTCTGATTGTTCTTAATAAAAACCTGGAGTCAGATATCAGGGGGTGAAAGCTGAGAAATCAGAGAAGCAGTACAGGCAGCCACCAGAGAGACCTTTTACCTGTACTGAATCCTCAGACCAAATGGGCGATCCTGTCCTCAAACTGCCTGCTTCAGACTTTACTGAGCTCCTTTCTCCTCCTGCCTTATATTTCTCTCTCGGCCCAGCCATATCACTCCTGTCTCCACCTCCCTAGCGCTGGGATTAAAGGCATGGAATCTCAAGTGCTGGGATCACCTTTGTGTGAACTCTGTTTCTCTTTTAGACAGATTCAAACTCTTATAGCACAAGGTGACCTTGAACTAACAGGTCTGCTGAGGGATAATGCTTCTGTACACTATAAAGATTTGTCACTTGTATTAGTTTAGTAAAACGCTGACTGGCCAGTAGCCAGGTAGGAAGTATAGGCAGGGCAACCAGACTAGGAGAATTCTGGGAAGAGGAAAGGCAGAGACTGAGTTACCAGTCAGATGCAGAGGAAGCAAGATGAGACTGACTAATTGAGAAAAGGTACCAAGCCACCTGGCTAAACATAGACAAGAATTGTGGGTTAATTTAAGTTGTAAGAGCTAATTAATAATAAGCCTGAGCTAATAGGCCGAACGGTTTATAATTAATATAAGTCTCTGTGTGTTTCTTTAGGACTAAATGGATGCAGGACCAGTTGGGACAGAAACTTCCATCTACAGAGATCCCTCTTGTCTTTGTCTCCTGAATCTTGGAATTAAAGGTGTGTGTCACCACTCCCTGGCCTCTAGTGGTTTAACTCTGATCTTCAGGCAAACTTTGTTAAAACACAAACAAAATATCATTACACCTCTGCCTTAATAAACTTATTATAAGTTAGTTGTTCTCAACCATCCTAATGCTGTGACCCTCTAATATAGTTCCTCATGTGTGGTGACCCCCAACCATAAAATTATTTTGTTGCTATTTCATAACTGATATTTTGCTACTGTTAAGAATCGTAATGTAAGAAGGGAGAAGGGAAGAACTGGGGAGAGTTTGGGGGAGTGGGAGGGTGGAGATGGAGGAAGAGCAGATATAGGAGCAGGGAAGAAGATATCTACATTAAGGGAGCCATTTTAGGGTTGGCAAGAGACTTGGCTCTAGAGGAGATCCCAGGTGTCCACGGGGATGTCCCCAGCTAGGTCCTTGGGCAGCAGAGGAGAGGGTGCCTGAACTGGCTTTGCCCCACTATCATACTGATAATTATCTCAAATATCACCATAGAATCTTTGTCCGGCAATGGATGGAGATAGAGACAGAGACCCACATTCACATCGGAGCAATGGACTGAGCTCCCAAGGTCCAGTTGAAGAGCAGAAGAGGGAGAAGATGAGCAAGGAAGTCAGGACCGGGAGGGGTTGGTCCACCCACTGAGACAGTGTGCTTGATCTAATGGGAGCTCACCAAATCCAGCTGGACCGGGACTGAATGAGCATGTGATCAAACCGGACTCTCTGAATGTGGCTGCCAATGGGGGTGGACTGAGAAGCCATCGATAATGGCACTGGGACCTGTCTCTACTGCATGTATTGGCTTTTTGGGACCCGAGTCTATTTGGATGCACACCTTCCTAGGCCAGGATGGAGGGGGGAGGGCCTTGGACTTCCCACAGGGCAGGGTACCCTGCCCTCTCTTAAGGATGGAGGGGGAGGGAGGAGGGCTAGTGGGGGAGCAGGAGGGGAATGGGAGAAGGGGAGGAAGTGTAAATTTTTGAATGGAAAAATAAAAAAAAGAATCGTAATGTAAATATCTGCTATGTAGGACATCTGATATACGACCTTAAAGGGGTCATGACCCACAGGTTGAAAACTGCTGCTCTAAGTGAAAGAAACCATTCACAAGAGGTCTAGGCATATTAGTGACCCCCGACTCCACCCCAGGCTGTGAGAAGGGAAGTGTAGTGACTGCTTAATGGGCACAATATTGCCTCTCAGTTAGATGCAAACAGTTTGGAATTAGATTATTACTTGCACTGGACTATATGTATAAATATGAGTAATGGTAAAATTTATGTTATATTATCAGAAAAATTTATAGTTTAGGGGTGGCAGTGATGGCTCAGAGGTCAAACGCACTTGCTGCTTTTACAGAGAAACTGGGTTAAATTCCCAGAGCTCACAACTAAGGACCCAATATTCTCTTCTTTTTCTTTCTTTTGTTTTTTGAGACAGAGTTTCTCTGTGTGGCCCTTGCTATCCTGGAACTCACTCTATAGACCAGACTGGCCTTGAACTCAGAGGTCTGCCTGCCTCTGACTCTCCAGTGCTGGGATTAAAGATGTGTGCCACCACACATGGATCCAACATTTTCTTTTCGCTTGGTTTTTTGAGATAGGGTTTCTCTGTAACTTTGGAGCCTCTCTTAGAACTTGCTCTGTAGAACAGGCTGGCCTCAAACTCACAGGGATCCACATGCACCACCACTACCCAGCCCCAATGTTCTTTTCTAACCTCTATGGGCAATAGGCACACACATCATACACATATATACCTGTAGGCAAAATACTCATAAACATGAAATAAAATAAAAATCTTAAAAACAAAGTACACCATCTATAGTTTATAACAGAGTTGAGCAGATGTGTCTTCACATCTGAAGATCTCATTTTAAAAACAATGACCTATACCAACATCCCTTTATCACAAGACTTAAGTTTTCATTTTTTAAAAGACATTCTTAAAGTTATAAAAATGGTTCAAAATTTAAGATGTGCCTCAAGTATTACCTAATTTATTGAATAAACTGGATGATAATGATAGAAAAAATATGAAAAGAGGAAAGGTTTCTGCTTTCATCCATTCATATTTGGACAGTAGTTTACCTATTTTAAAATTTCAAATGAGCCAAAAGCACATTTACACTTAACATAGTGGGGCATGGGCAAAAAAGCAAAACAAACCAACCAAACAAACAAAAAACAAAACAAAAAAAAACCGGCTGTGAGGCAATGGTCTATAAATACACAGCTTTCTTGGTCTCTTCTCCTGAACTTCAAACATATATACAAAACACTGAAATCCTTGTTAATAACTCAACTTGAACTAAAGCTTCTAACACTATCCTGTTTGTTCCTCGATTTGGATCCTAGTATTTATTCAGAAACATGCTCAGCTTATAGATAATTAATTTTCATTTATGGATTCACTTAATAATGCTTTCTAGAATCAGATTATACTTTCCCTATCATCTAACATGAAACTTTATCTGTTTTGTTCTAATTAAATCTTTTGTGAGGCAGAATCCTAAAAAATAAGATAAAGTCCAATAGGAAACTTTCAATTTTGTTTTTAAAGATCTAAAATTAGAAAACATCACACATAAAGTACAGAGAAAACAGGTAGGAATGCATTACTATGCTACATTTGCTTCTAATCTTTTGATATCCCTTCAGTGGCAAATACAATAAAAATATCTGTATATCCACTGTTGAAAACATTAATGTAATGGAATCAGTCTAAAATGCTGATCAATAGATAAAAGATAAACAAAATGTGATACTTACAATGGCAATTTTATTCAGCTACAAAGAAAATCATCTCATTTGTAAGAAAATAAATGGAAACAAATAAGCCAGGCTCATAAATACTGAGTATTTTCTTCTTTATGTGCATTTTGGGGGGCATAAAAATAAAAGTGTGACTATTATGGATGTTTAAAAGGAAAAGAAATAGAGGGTTGAGGATGAGAGAAAGCGATAGGGGGTGATCATCATTGAGATGTCATGCATTTATAAACAAGTCATAAGAAAAACTACTGTTTTACACAATCACTACATGCTAGTAAAAAAGGATAATGAAAAAGTATAATGTTCATTATTCTGAGAGTAAATTATCACAAAGATTCACTATTTTAAATACTAATGATATTATTTGTGTCCCTTGTGTCCTTTTACAACATGTGTCTAAAAGTAGAAATATAGTCAACAATTGTACAGTTTCAACTTTATTAATGTCTAATTACTTCCCCCAAACTGTTATGCCAACTTATATTCCCAGCAACAGTGTTAGGATTTTTCCATATTTTTGTTAAAACTTACATTTTACATTTTAAATAATCTTTTTTGTTTGTTTGTTTGCTTTGTTTTGTTTTTTTGAGACAGGGTTTCTCTGTGTAACAGACCTAGCTATCTTGGAACTAGCTCTTCTAGACCAGGCTGACCTTCCGAGTGCTGGGATTAAAGGCATGCATCACCACCCCTGGCTCTTGTAAATAATTTTACGGTGTGAAATGCTTCTATTTCATCCATCATTTTGTAAGTAGTGATGAGTATGGTCACACTGAGCTTTAATACAATGACTATGAAGCTGTTCTGGAACAGGCAGATCTGAAACAGGGGCCAAAGAACCTGGATTTTTAACAAGAGCTACTGTGACTGCTGCTCAGCAATTACGCCTCTGAGACCAGTGTGTTCAAAGGACCTTTCATGCTGGGTACACACTTAACACAAGGGCTCTTCATCACAGACATGGTACACTAATCCCCCAGGAGTCACATGTGCTCATACGATTTTTCTCTTAGTGGTAAGTATCTATTCATTTCTTTTTGGAGACAAATGACACAAGTTTTCTGATGTTCCAGGTAGTCAAATACATCAGTCTCTTCATTCATAATCCCAAACCTCAGCACTTTGTTCACAGAATTAAATAAGACAGAGGGAAAGGTATGAGGACTCCATTTTCCACGTTTGTTGTCTTAATTTTTAATTACCTAACTACTATAAAAATCAACCAGGAGAGCAGACATTTTATATTATATTATATTTGATTACTGTAAGAATTTGGCCTTCTACTTACAAATCTATTGAACTAGGTATGAAGTGAAAATGGTTTAATTTCTCTGCTTTGCTATAAGTAATGTGCTCTAAGTACACTTGGAAGACGTTGAGTTACTAAGGGTCAGGGAAGGAAAAATGAACCAAGTTAAATAAGCAAACTTCAGGAAAACTGTAGTGTTGTGGTTTGAGAATGGCCCCCATAGATTCATAGAGTTCAATACTTGTCCCCAGTTGGTGAAGCTATTTTGGAAGGATTAAGAGGTGTGGCCTGGCTAGAGAAAGTATGTCACTATGGGCAGGCTCTGAGGTTTCAAAAGACTCATTTCATTCCCAGCAAGCCTTCCTCTTTCTCTGTCTTATCATTGTGGATCAAAATGTGAGCTTTCACCTTTTTCTTTGCTGTCAGCATAGACTCTATCTAGAAATCAAAACAAAACAAAGCAAAACACTCCTTTCAATTTACTCCATCCACAATTATGTGTGGAGAAATTATAGTGCCAAGAATCCCAAGGTGCTACAATGTGAATCCTGGCAAATTCATTTTCCAAGATAGGACTATAATGTGATTCTAAGCAGATTATGTTTATAATACTGTGAAAGTTCTGTATCTAACAGTATGAATAGATTTTAATAAGAAAGAAAAAATTAAAGAGATTATCAAGAACATTCTCTGTATTTAAGAAAAGCTCACATTTAGGAATGTGGTTTCAAATACACTTTGGGTTTTTATGTTAATTTTATTTATCTGCTTAATTCTTAAAAATTGGATTAATAGTAATACATTAAAAGAAAACTATAGGAAAGAAACAACATGGAATTTTTTGGACTAAATAAAAATATCATAGATAATTAGAACATTTTTACTAAGTTACCCCAAGGTTATCTCACAAAATAAACCTATCTTCCAACTACAAGCATTTTAAAGCCATGGTGTATTTTAATTAGATACTCCAAAATGTAATTTTAGTTATAGTCAAGTCTGGGTTAGATGCTGACCTTGGTAAGCATTTAGCATTCACTATAGAATGCTTCCTCTAGCAGAGGAAGAAAGGAACTTTTCAAATGGTCCATGCTTTATACAAACCTCTTTAATGATGTAGTATATACACTGGCAAGGGCAGGAAGTATATAATCTCTCTTAGAAGGCCTATCAGTCTGGTTCTCAGAAAGCATGTATCCTATATTCTAGTGTTCCCAACCACTTTTAGTCCATCCATCACTTTAGCAGTTAAGAACAATAAGATAATTCTCTTCCCACTTAAAATAATCATGAAACACTCTTGAAAGTTTCAAAATTAAATGAAATCATTTATTCATGCAGAATTAAGCATTTAGTACATTTTAGGTATTATTTATATTTTAGTAATATGAAACTGAACAATAAACAAAATTTATGTACATAATGAAGATAAATGCTGTAAGCAAAAAAAAAATATTGGGAAGCATAGTTTAAAACAAAAGCCTTGCCACAAAGCAAAAAGGCAAATGCTTTGCACAATGGCTGACCTACAGCAGAGATTCCTACAAGATATTGATATTCTTTGTTATATTCAACTTTGTTATATTTTGCTTTCTATTGACTGAGTATTGTAATGGTGCCAGCAACAATGATAGGAGGTAGTACACATTATTACAAGACACCTTTCTGTCCTCATATAGATAATTACAGTTTCCCCAACCCTATAAAGAATGGTTCTTGGAAGAACTTTGCCCATAAAGACTCTAACACAAACTCCAATGTCAAGCATTGTAATACAAATAGAGAACACTTAAGCAAAATATCTTTGCTGAGTATGTAAAGCATGGTGGGGATTAAAAAGACTTGAGAACTCTTATCACTCCTGAAAGAGAACTCAGGCACAACTGCTGACATGTGGGAAGATGGGTTTAGTGTACTACATTTTCACCAGAGCCAGAGACCAATTTTCCCCCAGTGAACTCTTTCACATTTGAAATAGAAAAATCAGTTCAATATTTTGATACAACGAAGAAAAATAATTAGACATAAACTGAAGGGGATTAAAGTACTATTCATTAATAATATAATTAAGTAGGCATAAAGTGTTAAAGCCTCTTCATAAAATTACTATGTTTAGAGGGCTAGAGAGTTAAAAGCACTGGCTGCTCTTGCAGAGGACCTGGATTTCCCAGCATCCACAAGTTGGCTTAAAACCCCTGTAACTCTAGCTCCAGGGGAATTCAACATCTCCTGGCCTCTGCAGGCACTATATACACAAGGTGCCTTTACATATATGCAGGCAAAAACCTCGTAAACATAAAATAAAAATACAATCACTGAATTTAGTTTATAAGTAGAGAAGGTGTATGACAAAAGATCAATATAAATACAGGCAATAGTCACTGGCTAACAAAAATTTTTAATTACCAACCACAACAGCATTCAATTAATATTTAGGAATAGTTTTAAGAAAATTTGTATAGGGAGGGAAGTGAGAGGAGGGGAGGAAGTGGAAATTTTGATTCCTAATATTTATAAAGTAATAAAAAATTATCAGAGAAAAAAAGAAAATTTGTATGAAATCTATGAGAACACTATAAAAGTGTATTGAGAGAAATTATGGAAGAACCAATTAATAGTGACATCCCAGTCTCATAGGGGAGGACTTTGATAAAGTCACTGCAATTCCAATAAAAGTATCAATGGAACAATTTTTCTAAAATAGAAATTGACAAAGTAATTCTAAAACTTGTACGGAAATGGCAAAACGAATCTGAGTTGTTTGTAGGTCTGTAATTCAGACAAAGTGAAAGCAGACAAGACAATGAGGTGATGTCACTGATGTGGAGGGGAACACAGTCTAGAAAAAGACCTGTACATTATGACTTTTGATCGGCTACACAATTCTCAATAAATGGTTCTGGAACAGCTAGACACCCATGCAAGTGGTAAATATCAACCGAAGCCAAAAAGCAAATTCAAAATCAAAATGATTCAGAGATCAAAAAGAAAAGGCTAAGCTATACAAATTTTAGAAGGAAATATGCTAAAATTTCCATGGGAAGGTTAAAATATTAGGAAAAGTAAGGTTAAGAAGTTGGAAAGGCTGGGCGGTTGTGGCGTATGCCTTTAATCCCAGCACTTGGGAGGCAGAGACAAAGATCTGCATTCACCTTTGTGTACAGCAAAACCCTGTCTCAAAACAAACAAACAAATACTCACCACCACTACCCCCCCCCCCGCAAAACCAAACAAGACAAAAATCAACCAACCAAACGATGTTGGCAAATGCTTCCTTTAAAACATTTACAGAATGACACAAAATGGTCAAAAAAGAGCAGCTGTGTGCATCTGGAAGCTGCCTAAGGGAAAACAATAAATGAAGAGGTACTTAAGTTACTAGAAACATCTGAACTTCAGTAAACAACTATTAGGCCCCTATTATTCTTGCTTGAGACTGCTATGATGACCCCATGACCCCATCTCACCTGGTCTGAATAGTAATGCTACAAAATGAGGCTGCCTGTGTCTAAATGAAGCAGGAAGCAGGGTTAGATGTACCTCCAGGAAGGTTAACTCCAGGATCGAGTAACTGAAAACACCCCTTGGACTGCCCTAGACAGTTCCTTAGTTGTACAAACCCTCTCTAACAATAGAAAAAAATCTGACTATGGCTAGAAAACAAAACCCAGTAAGATACTACTCCAAAGACACACAAAAGCACTAAGAAAACAAGGTTTCCCAAGGTGACCTTAGGGATACCACAAACCACTTAAAAGCTCAAGCATATGGGCTGCATCTCAAGCAGATGGCTATAAAGATTATAGACTAGATCATGTGTAGTAAATATGTTACATAAGCAGAGATGCTAATCATCCATGCAGTCAAAGAAGGATCTAATCCCTTCAGGGAACCCCTTCATTTCCTCTTTGTAACTAAAAGCCACTTTAAGCACAGGAGCTTTTGAACCATATGCTTTCTGGAGCCCATTGCCTTGTGGAGTGTACTTGACTTTCACTGTCACTCAATCAATGGCCTTCACTACTGCTTTTCTGTATTTTGCTCAATTCTTTGAGATACAAAGAACTGAACATTGCATCATGAAAGATCCCAAGACCTGTCATCTTGAACTCACAATCCTCCTGCTTCAGCTCCTGAGTTCCTAGATTTAGAAATTTAAAAAAAAATTACTTGCTTTTATTTTATTTGCACTGGTGTTTTGCTTGCATGTATGTCGTATGAGGGTGTCAGATCTTGGGGTTACAGAGAGTTGTGAGCTGATATGTGGGTGGTGGGACTTGAACCCAGATCCTCGGCAAGAGTAGTCAGTGCTCTTACCACTGAACCATTTCTCCAGCCCTGATTTAAAAAAATTTAATAGAGAAACCAAAGTAGAGAGAAAGACAATCAGAGAAAAACGAACAGTCTTCAAGAATAACACCAGTGATTTCAATTTTATGTGTAATTGAAATTTTAAAAGAGGGGTGAAAAATCCAAGGAACAGAAAAGTATTTGAAGAGGTAATGCCTGAAAATTCCCAAATTTAACTAATCTATTAAAGTAGATTCAAGCCTGAGTAGGATGATACAAACTGATAAATAGCTACATACATAACAGTCAAACAGCTGAGAGCCAGAGTTTATAGGCAAGGTAACAAGAAAGAGAATGTATACAAAGAAATTTTGATAACAATTAAGAGAAGAATAACTCATTGCATTCAGAAAAACAATGATGGACTAAGTGCTAACTTTCCATCAGAAACAATAAAAACCAGAAGGCAATAAAAAATCATATTTATAGCCACAAAAGTGTTAAGCTATAATTCCATATCCAGCAAAATTATCTTTTAAAACTGAAATCAAAAACATGTTACCACAAAGGACATATGTATCAATATTCCATATGGAAACTTATTATTCTATAATTGCAAAAATAAAAATAAATATTATTTAAAAATAGTTAACATTTTCCATCACTTGGACAAAATTCTCTAATGCTCTACTGGATTAATGAATAGTCTAACTAGTTTTTCTACTTCCATCCTATTTCCCTTATGTATAGATAAACACACACACACACACACACAATTTTTTGTGGGGGTTGTTATTTTGAGATAGGGTCTTTCGGTGTAGCCTGGCTGCCCTGGAACTCTTAATGTGGACCAGGCTGGCTTTGAACTCTCAGATCAGAATTCTTCCTGTCTTTGCTTCCTGAGTGCTGGGATTAAAGGTATGTGCCACCATGCCCGACTCAGCAATATTTTTGGAAAGTCTGAGCAGTCTGTTCTACTAAGTTTTTTACTTGGCTTTCAATGAGCTTAGGATGCATGCGTCTTTCCTGTCATAGCTAAATACACCAGACATAAACTACTCCTTCCTACTCTAATTCTGTTACCATTATCATTTCCTTTCCTTCCATGAGTTTTAACTCACTGAAATCCTTATTATTTTTCAAATATTAAAAACTCATTCTTAATTTTGAATGTGTGTTCCCTTTGTCTACTATGTGTTGCTGGCAGGTCATTACACGACTTTGATTTTTTTGTTTTTGTTTATTGTGTGTGTGCACATGCATGTCACAGCATGTTTACAGAGGTCAGAGGATAAATTTGTGGAGCTCTTTCTCTTTTTTTTTTTAAAGATTTATTTATTTATTATGTATACAACATTCTGTCTTCATGTATGCCGGCATGCCAGAAGAGTGCACCAGGCACCGGATCTCATTACAGATGGTTGTGAGCCACCATGTGGTTGCTGGGAATTGAACTCAGGACCTCTGGAAGAGCAGCCAGTGCTCTTAACCACTGAGCCATCTCTCCAGCCCCGCTCTTTCTCTTTTTATTTGGGTTCTGGTGATGGAACTCAGTTGATAGGCTATTACCAGTGCTTCTTTATCCACTGAGCCATCTTGCCAGACCAGGTCTGCTCAGCTATTATGACCTCAAAGAGGCCTTTCCTGACCACCTACTTAAGTTTATTCATCATTTGCCTTAATGTGCCCTTTTCAAATTTTATGATGGCACTTTTCAATATCTGATATTTCAAGCTCATTTGTTTGTTTAATACAAAATCTTCTCTTCTTATTTAGTATTTAATTATGTTACTCACCTTCTTATTTTGTCCACAATGAGAAAACATGGAAAATCTTCCAAAGTATGTATGCCTTATGGCATACATATAACAATCTAAGATTTTCTGTTATTTTATTTGTAAAAAGGAAGCAAGAACCTATTTCAGAGGATTATTGTAAGACAATAACAAGAAGCAGAGGGGTAAAAGAAGAAAGGAAGCCAGTGAAGAAAAACAGGAAGTAAAAAATAGGTAAAAACACTCATTTTTTACAAAGCCATCCTTCAGCCATTAAATTAGAAATGTACAGAACTTATAGAATTTCCCCCTATGAACAACTGTTATTCATTTGTCTATGCTAACAATAACAGAAAACACTAGAAAGCTATCATATACCTATCACAACACCAGATACCTCAAACCAACCAAAAAAACCCCACAGAATGTGGATAGAAGAAGGACAATTCATAATTTAACAATGCAAAGCTGTAGGATGCTCATGAGCATAGGGAGTGGCCTAGGCTCCTATGAAAGCTGGTAGTATTGTCATCCCAACAGGTGCTTATGTATGAGTGTCTGTGTATGAATGAGCGTGTGTGTGTGTGTGTGTGTGTGTGAGTGAGTGTGAGAGAGGGGTATGTGTGTGTGTGTGTGTGTGTGTGTGTGTGTATGTGAGAGAGAGAGAGAGAGAGAGAGAGAGAGAAAGAGTGTGTGTATGTGTGTCCCACTAAGTAGTCTAGGCTGGTTTTCAAACCTCTAAGACTGCTGGGATTACAGGCAAAGATGGCCTGGTTTTCCCCCATACATTTAAAAGATCTAAGGAGGGCTGGAGAGATGGCTCATGAGCTCTTGAAATATCCATGTCCGGAGGCTCACAATCCCCTGCAACTTCAGCGCTAGAGAACCTGACAGCTTCTTCTGGTCTGCAGGTAACTGCACACATGTACAGACACTCACACACATATATAAATAAAAATAAAATCTTTTCAAGACCCAAGGAACTACCAACTTAAAACTATTATTGTAGCTTAAAAATCTTAGAAACTGCAACCTAAAGATGAAAAAAACCCAAAACTCATAAAAACAAACTCACCAAGAATATTAAAAGTTTTTATTAAATACTTATAATTATAACCTAAATTTATATTATCTTTGTAGCTGAATTCCAAAACACTAGCCACCAAAACAATGATGACAAAGGTTATCTAACAAATCAATCCAAACATTTTCTTTTTTTCTTTTTTTAATATTTATTTATTATGTATACAATATTCTGTCTGTGCATATGCCTGCAGGCCAGAAGAGGGCACCAGACCCCATTACAGATGGTTGTGAGCCACCATGTGGTTGCTGGGAATTGAACTCAGGACCTTTGGAAGAGCAGGCAATGCTCTTAACCTCTGAGCTATCTCTCCAGCCCCAAACATTTTCTTTAAATAATTAATTATATAGTAGTAAGAATTTTAAAAAAGGACTCATTTGAATTAATGTTTAAGTAATCTTTTAGTAAAGATCAATAAGATTCAAAACCACAATTGCTCCCAATTGTGATTTTTAGGATTGATGAGATACATACAAGAAAATAGATAGTTGGTAATGAACATACCCAGAGGGGTGTAAATGTAAAATTTTATTCACACAACTTAGCGATATTTAGAGTCAATTATTAATTTAAGTATGGCAGGATGTTAGGTATTACACTTACCAAAATGCAGTCCACTTTAGATTGTACAGTTTTGCTAAAAGAAAAAGAAGGTTAGAGTTAATAAATAGAGCATTATTAAATATAAGAACTACTCTTAAACAGAAACAATAATTATATATACTAAGGAAAAACTGAAGCATCTTATTAAGTATTCTATTTTGTTATAATAACCATTAAAGTATAAATTAAAGCAAATTATGCAAAAACATTTAGATACTTTACATAGTCTTTTTTTTAAAAAAATATTTATTTATTTATTTATTATGTACACAATATTCTGTCTGTGTGTATGCCTGCAGGCCAGAAGAGGGCACCAGACCTCATTACAGATGGTTGTGAGCCACCATGTGGTTGCTGGGAATTGAACTCAGGACCTTTGGAAGAGCAGGCAATGCTCTTAACCGCTGAGCCATCTCTCCAGCCCCTACTTTACATAATCTTAAAAAATACCATAAACTAAATTACCTTTCACAAAAAGTCTAAGAGCCACTTAGATGCAACAAAACCTAGTTATGGAACAGAGGAGATGACTCAATGGTTCTGAGCACTTTTATTTTTTGTTTTTTCAAGACAGAGTATCTCTGTGTGTGGCCTTGGCTGTCCTGGAATTTACTCTGTAGACCAGACCTGTCTCTGCCTCTCTAATGCTGGGATTAAAGGTGTGCACCACCACCACCTGGCCTGGTTATGAGCATTTGCTACTCTTGCAGAGGACCCAGTTTTTGTTCCTAGCACTTACATGAAGGCTCACAACTACCTGTAAACCAGATCTGAGCATGCATTTGGTACACATGCATACATACTCAGATATAGTCAAACAATCACACAATATAAATTAAAAAATCCAGTTATTTGATATATGATTTAGATTATAAAGTGAAAATCAGTATTAAAATCTCATTTCAGTTAATATACATAGCATCAGAATTGTATACCTATATCCATATTTCAATTCTGTAAAACAATGACGGCAAAAACATCAAGGTATGATGGAATTAAGTTTAGTTGTAAAGTTCAGAATGGCTGAAAGAAGAGTAACAAGTACTTCTAGGTAGGAAGGATTAAAATTCTCTTTGAATAACCCTACAAAAGATTTTTTGTTTGTTTTGTTTCTTGACACAGGGTTTCTCTGTATAGTCCTGGCAGTGCTGGAACTCGCTCTAAAGACCAGGATTTAAAAAAACCAGGCTTGCTTCAAACTCAGAGATGCCTCCCAAGTGCTGGAATTAAAGGTGTATGCCTCCACTGTGCAGCTACTTACCTCTCTCTCTCTCTCTCTCTCTCTCTCTCTCTCTCACACACACACACACACACACACACACACACACTTAAACTTATCATTACAGTGGATATTAAGTGGGTATACTTTTTAACTGACATTTTTCTTCAGCAATGCTGTGTGTGTGTTCTTCAGTTACTTACTGAACATGATTTTTTCCTTTTAAATTGTTCCCATCCTTTGTCTATTTTTATGTGGACCTGGCTATTATATGTTTGTGTGTGTACATGTATATATGCGTTAGCTCATGTAGAGACCAGAGAACCACCTCAGTTGTCACATTACCTCCTTTGAGACAGTGTCTTGTTGCCCTGGGGCTTAACAATTAGAATCAGACTAGTCTGACTGGCTCCAAGGATCCTCCTCTTTCCCAGTGCTGGGATTATAGACACACACCACTGAATCCAGCATTTTAAAGTGATTTCTGGGGCCTTAACTCAGGCCTTCATGTTTGAGAGACAAATACTTTATCAACTGAGCTAAATCTCTGGCTCAGGTCGGACTAATGATACTAAATTACAGGAAGTCTTATATATCTTAGATACTAACTCCTCACATACAGCTGACTTTGCTAATTAATAGCATCTGTGTCTGGTCAAAGTTAAAATTTTTAATCCAATGTATTAACTTTCTCTCTCTCTTTGTTTTTTTGAGACAGGGTTTCTCTATGTAGCTTTGGAGCCTGTTCTGGAACTCGCTCTGTATACCAGTCTGGCCTTGAACTCAAAGAGATCTTCCTGCATCTGCCTCCTGAGTGCTGGGATTAAAGGCATACGCCACCACTGCCTGGCTAACCTTCTCTTTATGATGTATTTTGTCTTGAGAACTTCTACCTAGGGTTAGAGAGATGGCTTAGCAGTTAAGAAATGCTTTGTTATTCCAGAGATCTGAGTTTGGTTTCCAGCACCCATACTGAGCAATTTACTATAGCCATTAACTTCAATTTCAAGGAATCTGACACCCTCTTCTGGCCTATGTGGGCACGCACAAAAATATGGCATACTCATATTCCTCTCATCCTCTCTCCCTCCCTCCTTCCCCTCACCACTTTTAAAAAGTAAATCTTAAAAGAAGAAAAAAGAAGAAGGCCGGGCGGTGGTGGCACATGCTTTTAATCCCAGCACTCAGGAGGCAGAGGCAGAAGGATCTCTTTGAGTTCAATGCCAGACAGGTATACAGAGTGAGTTCCAGGACAGGCTCCAAAGCTACACAAAAAAACCCTGACTCAAAAAATGACAACCCCCTCAAAGAAGAAAGAGACCCTATACAGCTAAGTGTATACATTCTATTTTGAAAATTCTGACATCTTTTAAAATCTCAATCCCTACTTGGAATGTTTGTGTATGGTATGTGTAATATACATATTTTTCTCTCCCATTTTGATTGTTCCCTAATCTGTTATGTCAAGTTTTCTTGGATTTTATCTTGTTTTTTACTAATCTTATTGTTTAACCCTGAGTAGTATCACTTTCAATACATTATGTCTAGTTATTATTGACTCTCCTTGTCCATTTTCAAAATGACCAATGATTCATGTACATTCACTTTTCCAGATGAATTTTACAATATTTTTTGTATATGTATTTAATTAATAAAGTAATTGATACAAGGTTTCATTATGTAAAACCTTAACCTTGTCTGGTCCAGAACTTATTATGTATACTATGTATACTAGGCTGGCCTCAAACTCCAAGATCTGTCTGTCTCTGCTTTCCAGTGCTGGGAGGTGTACACTGCTATGCCAGGTCCATTTATTCACTTCCCCCCCAAATTCCACAGTTCTCCTAAGAATTACATCAAATGATACTGACAGA
Organism: Ondatra zibethicus; assembly: GCA_004026605.1. Taxonomy (NCBI): domain Eukaryota; kingdom Metazoa; phylum Chordata; class Mammalia; order Rodentia; family Cricetidae; genus Ondatra; species Ondatra zibethicus. The sequence goes on along the minus strand of PVIU01003144.1, from coordinate 70,246 downwards.
GATTGAACTGCAGTTGGAGGAGCAGATTAATTCCATAACAACTCAGAAATGACATACTGATAATATTTCTATTACATATTCTAGCTGACTTTTGATAGGGGCAAATTATTGGTTTTCTAGGATGACCTTTATACCCACTAGTCCTCCAGTACTCTTACTAGTTTTAATGGAATATAGATTCTTTTGCAGATAAACATTTCATGAATAATTAATAATATTTTGATAATTTTCAGTATTTATCTTTCTTTCCTAATTATTCTAGTTAAAATCTCCAATACAATGATGAAGAATGATAGGGACAGCAGATATCTGTTTCATTTCCATATTAAAGAGCTTTCTTCTAAATTTTTTGAAATTATGAATAATGCTGGTTTATGAAGTAACCAACCACTTTTTAAAATTGGGTTTAAGGCCCACTTCATGAGATAGAGCCCACGTAAAACACCACTAAAGTCATCAAGAACATGAGACTAGATAGGTATGAGCCTAGGGGAAAACCTAATACTGTGAATCTGCTAAATGAACTTAAGCAATAAAATGCTCCTAATGGCATATTGCTATACCCATGGATTAGTGCCTTGTTCAACCTGTATCAGAGTAGCTTCTTCTTGCAGTGGGTAAGAATTAACACAGAGACCCATAATTAGACAACGCACAGAGAGTGAGAGAGACTTTGGAGCACTCAGTCCTAAATGGGATGTCTTCATTAAATCCTTCCCCTAAGGCTCAGGGATCTGTGCAAAAGAGGAAGAACAATTATAAGAGCCAGAGGTGATGGATGACTCCAAGGTGATGGATGACTGATGCACACATGATTCAGAGACTGTGGTAGCATGCATAGGGCCTGCACAGACAGGTTCAAGTCAGATGGAGTCCCAGCACTGAGAGGAAGGAATGGACATGGGCTATCACCTCTAACCAAAAAGTTATCTGCAATTGATAGCTACCAGCAAAGGGAAAAATTAGTTTTTGCCAATGGAATGTCACTGGGTATATTAACTACACTCCAGTGCAGGCCCTGGTGTTCAGAAGTAGTTGGTCAACACAAAACAGACTTAATGGTATTTTTGTAAACTTGTTTTGACTTTTTTTGCTTAATTTTACTGGTCTTTTGCTTGTTTCTTTTGATGGGGCAGAGCACAGTGATACAGGCCTTTAATTCTAGAACTGGGGAGATGGAGGCTGAAGGATCAGGAGTGGAAAGTTAGCTTTGGCTGCATATCATTTGAGGCTACAAAGCCCCATTTTTTTTAAAAAGGTGATTTGGGAGGCTGGAGAGATGGTTAAATAGTTAAGAGTACTTGTTGTGCAAGCATGAGAACCAGAATTCAGATTCTAGTACTAACATAAAAATCTAGGCATGAGCCTGCACAAGCATGAGGACCTATGTAAAAAGTAGGTGTGGTGGTGTGCTTGTAATCCTGATGCTGAAAAGGGGAGGTAGGTAGATCTCAGGGACTCTACTCTGCCCAGTCAGCCTAGTCTAATCAGTGAGTTCAAGGTTGGTGAGAGACCTTGTCTCAAAACCAACCAACCAGCTAATTCTCCAGGCTGACCTCTAGCTTCTGAATGTGCAAGAGTACCTGCACGCATGCCCATCCTAGAGTTCAGAGAAAAAGCAGCTCATACTAACCAAATCTTGAATGATCCAGGTATCAAAAATAGCAGATAACATCTTTAAAGTTAAGAATTATTGCCAGACGGTGGAGGCACATGCCTCTAATCCCAATTCTTGGGAGGCAGAAGCAGGTGGATCTCTGGGAGTTCGAGGCCAGACTAGTCTACAGAGCTAGTGCTAGTTCCAAGACAGTTAGGGCTGTTTCACAGAGAAACCCTGTCTCAAACAAACAAACAAAACACACACACACACAAAAGAATTGCAAACAAGCTCAAGTATGTAAAGAATAGTCATGATAAGTGTGTACATGGATGTAGTTTAATTGAAAAAAATTCAGGTATAAAAATAAAAATATAAATGGACATTCTAGAACATAAAAAATATATGTAATAAAAAAACTCATTGGATGGCTTTACAGGACAACAAATAGTAAAAGGATCACAAATGGAAAACTGATAGATCTTACTGAACCTAAAGGAAAAAAAGATTTGAAAGAGTGCAGAACCCCTGAATTTACAACACAAAACCAGGCAGTCTATGTGTGACAGGTGAGGAAAGATAAGACAAAATACATAATAAAGGGTCACACTTTTTAATAAACTTTGACAAACAAAACCTCACAGATTCCAAGAAGCCTGAAAACTCTCAGCCATACAATTATAATTCATGTCAGCACAGAAGGATGGAAACACAAAAAGCATTCCATGAAAGCTGCCAGAGAAAAGCAATACTACATGCAACAAAAAAGAGGTGGGAATGAGGACTGTCTTCAACACAGTCAACAAATTTGTAAAGAAATCAAGGATAGCCGGGCGGTGGTGGTGCACGCCTTTAATCCCAGCACTCAGGAGGCAGAAGTAGGAGGATCTCTGTGAGTTCGAGGCCAGCCTGGTCTACAAGAGGTAGTCCCAGGACAGGCTCCAAAGTTACAGAGAAACCCTGTCTCGAAAAACCAAAAAAAAAAAAAAAAAGAGAGAGAACTAGAAGAATCCTTTAACATATATTGATGTTAAAGGATTAACATCATAAACTGAACACATCTGTATAGAAATCAACACACCTTATACTATAGGATAATTAAAGCTAGATAAAAATTAAAAATAGCCAGGCAGTGGTGGTGTATGCCTTTAATGCTAGCACTCGGGAGGCAGAGGCTGGTGGATCTCTTTGAGTTCGAGGCCAGCCTGGTCTAGAGAGAGAGTACCAGGACAGCCAAAACTGTTACATAGAGAAACCCTGTCTCAAACAAACGAATATAAAAATAAAAGCTGAAACTATAATGTATTTTGAAAAAAACTATAGGAAATGACTACAATTTCAAAGACAGAAAACCTTTCATGGGATGTAGGAGTACTAACTATCGAAAGAGAAATGAATTATAAACCAGCTGTGTTGTTACACATCTTTAATGTCAGCACTCAAGAGGCGAAGGCAGGAAGATTAGAAATTCAAGATCATTTTCCAGCTACGTAGTGAGTTCAGGACCACCAGCCTAAGCTACATGGAGCTTTGGATGCTATAAAAATGAAAAGCAAGCTGTACGTGTTGAAAGCATCAATTAAGAGAATATGTGCGAGGCCAGACAGTGGTTATGCACACCTCTAATCTCAGCATTTGGGAGGCAGAGGCAGGTAGATCTCACTAAGTTTGAGGTCAGTCTGGTCTACAAAGTGAGCCCCAGGACAACCAGGACTGTTACACAGAGAAACCCTGTCTTGATAAATGTGTGTGTGTGCGTGTGTGTGTGCGCGCGCGCGCGTGTGCATGAGCGTGGGGGGGAGGGAGACGGGGGAGAAAGATAAAGAGAGGAGGAGAAAGGGAGGGAGGGAGACAGAGAGAGAGAGAGAGAGAGAGAGAGAGAGAGAGAGAGAGAGAGAGAGACTATGTGTAGGATAGACAGATGGCTCAGAGGTTAAGAGCACTGACTGCTCTTCTGGAGGTCCAGAGTTCAATTTTCCCAGCAACCACATAATTCATCTGTAATGGAATCTGGTGCCCTCTTCTGGCAGGCCTGTATGCAGACAGGACACTGCATACATAATAAATAAATCTTAAAAAAAAAAAAAAGGAGCTGGGCAGTGGTGGTGTAAACCTTTAATCCCAGCACTCGGGAAGCAGAGGCAGACAGATCTCTGAGTTTGAGGCCAGCCTGGTCTACAGAGCTAGTGCCAGGAAAGATTCCAAAACTACACAGAGAAACCTTGTCTGAAAAAAACAAAAAACAACAACAAAAAAAAAAACAGGAAAAATACCTATCTGACAAAAGATGTCCAGACTATATAAAGAACTCCTGTAGCTCAAAAGTAAAGATAGTTAACCCAATTAATAAATATATAAACAACATGAATAGAAATTTCATAAAGAAATTATATACAGGTGTTCAAAAAATACGTGAAAAGATGGTCCACATAATTAGACATTCAGAAAAGGAAGGAGATATAATGATATATTAACAGCATACTATCAGAATATAAAAAATTAAAAACACTAAGGGCTGGCAAGATGGTTAAGTGGGTAAGGTGGAACTTGTTGCTTAACCTGATGACCCATATTTGATCCTAAAATCTACAAGGTGGAAAGAGAAAACCTACTTCACAAAGTTGTCTTCTGATCTCTCACCATATATGCTTGGGCACATATGCATACACACACATGCAAACATACATCCTACACAAAGAATAAATGAATGAAACAAAAACCAAAAACAAAGTAAAAACTGAAAAACCAGTATTTTGGTAGGATGTGGAACATTCAACATTCATACATTTCTAGTGGGAATGTAAACACCGAAACCACTTCAGTGGAACTGAAGAGATGGTTAAGATCACTGGCTACTTTTCCAGAAGACCTGGGTTCAATTCCCAGCACCCATATGGTGGCTCACAATTATCTGTAATTCCAGTTCCAGGGGATCCGATCCAATGGCCTCCTGGACTACATACTGAACAATTTGTGTGTGTGTGTGTGTTTGCATTCACGTGCCTTTAGTCTCAATCTGAGAATTTCACTCATTTCTTTCAATGCAAACAAGAATTTCAAGTCAATAATGATAGTTCAAAGTATCAATAGATACCTACGAACATTAAATGCATCATGATAATACTTATTCTGTATGTTTATTCACACATATTCATATATGTCACACTTCTTGAAGTAAAAAAAATCCTCAACTAATCTTATCTTGCAAAACCATGACATATATAACAACTGTGCTGGCTAGTTTTATGTCAACTTGACACAAGCTATACTCATCTAAAAGGAGAAAATCCAGGGAAAAACTCTATTGGGAAAATGCTTCCATAAGATGGGACTTTATGAAAGTCTGGAACACATTTTATTAATTAGTGATTGATGGGGAAAGGTGCAGTCCATTGTGAGTGATGGCACCTTGGGCTGGTGGTCCTGGGTTCTGTAAGAAAGCCAGGTGGTGCACACCTTTATCCCACCACTTGGGAGGAAGAGGCAGGCTGATCTCTGAGTTCAAAGCCAACATGGTTTACATAGTAAGTTTCTGGACAGCCAGGGCTACGTAGAGAAACTCTACTTCAAAAAACCAAAAAGCCAAAAGCTGGGTAAGTTTTGGGGGCAAGTCAATAAGCACACTCCCCCATGGCCTCTGCATCAGCTCCTGCCTCTAGGTTCTTTCCCTGTTTGAGTTCCTGTCCTGACTTCCTTTGATGATGACCAGTAGAAGCTTAAGTCAAATAACTGCCCACTCCCCCAAACTACTTTTGGCCATGGTTTTTCATTCCAGCAATAGTAACCCTACCTAGGACAACAACAATAACATAGGAAAGAAAAGAAATAAACCATCGCTTTTTAACAAAAAATTCTGACTCTGCAGCTACTTAAGAATGTAACATTAGAATCCAGCTGTTGCTCAGGCTACAATCGCTGCAGCAGCCCATCTCCTCTGAGAGATAATGACAGACTTCTTCTGAGAGACCATGAATCTCTAGCTAACAGACTTCTAAGTGCCATGATCTTTCACTTGGGGAAGTGAGTTTACATTAAAGATGGCCACACATCCTACTTCTATCCCCTTCCCTGACTTCTGCATGAGAATCAGAGCGCCTGGCTTCAGGCTTGTGCTGTAAAATTATCCCCATCCTCAGAAAGGTGTAAGAGACTCCCACTTAAGCCATAGAGGCCCTAATTTCCTCTCTGAAGAGCCCTTGTCATGCTGCTGTCTATCTGTTCATGGCACTAATAACTCCATACCAAAAAATCTGTTTCAGTGTCCCTCTAGAACACCAGTCAGGTCTTTCACTAGCTATACGTATTTTACTTACATGAACCATTTATTTCCTTCTGAGACATTATCCTATAGAGTTTTTCATAAAGATTAAACAAGATGACATAAAAGTTATATTACAAATATGTAATAGTGGCATATTAAATGCCATTTGATACCACTTAATGTAAGAAAAAGTACATTGAGATTGAATACAACTTTAAAATTTCATTGAATGTTAGATAAAATAAATTTTAATTGAATAAAAGAAAACACTACATAAAACTAAATCTAGTCTAATCTTTTTATTTTCAGTTATTGAAAGAGACTCAAAACAATAGAATGGGGCTGATGAGATAGCTATGATGACCTGAGTTCAGTCCTGGCAAACACCAGAAAAGGAAAAAAAAATGGATTCTAGAGATTTGTCCTATGACATGCATGCTATGACATGTGTGTATACTCACACACACATCATAAATATATATAATAAATTCATTTAAAGGCAAAAATGACAAAAAAGAATAACAAAAAACAAGAAAGAAGGAAAAAAAAGCAAAAATGACTTATGCAAGGTCACACAATTATTTTCATTTGTTACTGTTACATCTGATAATCATACTTCTATTGGGATTTTAATCAAGAACATTTTGTGTCCTAATCTCACGATTCTGGAACTTCCTTTTCCATAAACCCATTATGTATTCCAATGAGTGAGCTGGCAGAAGGGTCTGGCTATACCCCAAGACACTGACACTTTGCTGAGCTTCAATGCTCTTTAGTGTTGATCCTGCAGAGTTAACTCTAGGTTCCGAGCACAAAAAAATTTACTATGTGCACAGAATATGTTAATATTCACAATAAAAATCATGGAATAAACCATAAGGTAAAAATGTAAAAACAGCTTCTTTCTTAAAAGATGAGACTTTTGAGGTTTCAACATCTTTTAAATTTCTAAAAGGCTTCTTGTACTTTTCATTACTGCTTAAATTTTATAATGTATGTAACAACTGAAAACAAACTAAAACTTGGGGTGGGAATGTTAATAAGTAACCCAGAAGGAAAAGAACTATTTCCCCTCCTACACACTGAGGGAAAAAGTCACAAAACCACACAGATTAGTATCTTATGTTGCATTATAAGAAAGCTGGATCAGAAATAAGGTATATCTCTGAACTGAAACAAACAAGCATGGACACTAAGACAAATTATACCTTTGGTATGACGAACAAGTGAAGTGCTATGTGTAAGTCTTTGTAGCTGAAGAGCACAAAACACTATCATTTATTAGATATTTGAGACTATAAGAGAAGGAAACAAGAATGGGAATGCTGCAGAAGACTGAAGTTAAAATGAGTTGGAGGAAAAGTGTTGCTGTGGGCGGATTTTGAGGTCTCAGATGCTCAAGCCACATACAGTGTTGTATTCTCTTCTTGCTGCCTACAGATCCAGATGTAGACTCTCAGTTCTTTCTCAAGCATCATGTATGCCTGCATGATACCATGCTTCGCACCATGAGGATAACGGACTCTGAACTGTAAGTCAGCCCCAATTAAATGTTTTCCATTTTAAGAGTTGCGGTCATGGTATCTCTTCACAACAATAGAAACCCTAAGATAAGACAAAATGATTTTTAAATATGATCAAAGAACAGAGAACATACAATGAAGCTATAAGCAGATGGACACTATAGGATGCCTATTTGTTTCAGATACTAATCTTTTTTAATAATTTATTTTTATTTTATGTGCACTGGCATTTTGCCTGCATGTATGTCAGTGTGAGAGTGTCAGATCTTTGAGTTACAGACATTTGTAAGCTGTCATGTGGGTGCTGGGAATTGAACCATAGTTCTCTGAAAGAGCAGTCAGTGCTCTTAACCACTGAGCCATCTCTCCAGCCCTTCCACCCCCCATATACTAATCTTAAAGCTGTATTTCAATTCTCTTCTCTGAACTATGATCTATCATATTCCTCATTATTGTCATAAAATTGATCATCAAAACATCAAAATTAAATGTAAACATCCAGATATTTTCACTTAAGGAAGCTAGCTACCAAATGTTTATAAACTAACACCAATTCTACACATTTCCTTCAGAAAACAGAAGATGGGGGAAACTTTAAAGTTCACTTATAAAGCTAGTATTACCACTATACTTCTGACAGGTGACAGAAATACATACCAACAGAACAGGACAGAAAACAAGTGTGTCTTAGGGTTGATATTGCTGTGAAGAGACATTATGACCATAGCAACTCTAATTAAAGAGAACATTTAATTGGATTGGCTCAGTGACTGTTCAGAGGCTCAGTCCATTATTATCATGGTGAGACATGATGGTGTGCAGATAGACATGGTGCTGAGAGCCCTACGTCTTGTAGGCAACAGGAAGTGGTTTGAGACACCGGGTGTGGCTTGAGCATATATAAGACCTCAAAGTCCACCTCATAGTGACACACTTCCTCCTACAAGACTACACCTACTCAAAAAAGGCCACACCTCCTAATAGTGCCACTCACTTTGGGGGCTATTTTCTTTCAAACCACCACAAAAAGGAAATAAATCCATTCAACTATGCTCAAGTGATTTCTGACAAAGGTACATATGCAATTAAATAGAGGAAAGAGAGCTTTGTTAACAAATGATATTGTGGGAACTAGAGAGACTTCTTCCAGAGGAACTGGGTTCAATTTCCAGTACCCATACAAGGCAGTTCAGAACTGTCTGTAACTCTAGTTCCAGGGGATCTAACACTTTTGTACAGAGACATACATATAGGCATGTAGTGATATTTAATTTCTATTTTAACAAACAAAGCTTGCCTGAAGATCAGAAAATAAAACAGCCCCACTGGTCGGCCTTACAGATCAAGCAGCGGTGACACACACTTTTAATCCCAGTAGCCACTCTAGTTTGCAACAGAAACTGGGCGGTAGTGGTGCATGCCTTTAATCTCAGTCCTAGAGAGGAATATAAGACACAAGGAGACAGCTCTCACACACAGTCTCATTCTGAGATTCCTGGAGGCAGGATCGCTATTTCAGACTGAGGAAGAGGTAAGAGTCAGTGCCTGGCTGTTTTGCTTTTCTGACCTTAAGTTGAACTGTAGTAGCTGTCTCTGGGTTTTTATTAATCATGCAACACAGCAAAACACCAATGCACATAAAATGAAAATAAATAAGTTATCTTTAAAATAAATGATATAGTGGCAACTGGACATCTGCACATTATACAGAGAACCTTATACTCATTAGGAAGGCTATTACTAAAATACAAACCAAAACCAGAATACGCACAAGGGTGAAGAGGTGTAGAAGATGGAATCCTGTGCAAAGCTGGTGGGGAAAATAAAATAGTGCAACAATACAGGGAGCAATCTAGGAATCCTCAAAATACAAAACAAATGACCACATACTCTAACAGTCCCACTGCTAGAATACATTTTGAAAGGAGTGGCACTATTAGGAGGTGGCCTTGTTGGAGGAAGTGTGTCACTGTGGAGGTAGGCTTTAAGGTCTCATACATGATCAAGTCATAGCCAGCGAGACAGAACATTTCCTGCGGCCTGCATATCAAGATGTCTGCCTGCATGCTGCCATGTTCCATCATGATGGACTGAACCCCGAAACTGTAAGCCACTACACTAAATGTTTTCACTAAAAGTCATGGTGTCTTAGAAACCCTAAGTAAGACATATCACCATTGCAATTGACACAAGGACTCAAACAGATACTTATATACCTATGTGCAGAGAATACTACTCATAAGAGAAACAGTAAAAGCAACCTTAATATCTACCAATGGAAAAATAAATGAGCACAAAATGATATATTTACAGAGTATTATTTAGCCTTAAAAAGCAAGAAATTCTGATACATGCTACAGACACACGAGCCTGACAGAAAGCTGAATTTGAAACATACCACTTACCAAAGACCAAAAACTTCATAGTTCCACTTTCTACTTAAGAGTCCCTAAGTGCAATCAAACTCAGGAAAAGTAACTGTGGGCACTGATGGCAGTGGGACAAGAGTATTTTTTGTTTTCTTTGAGATAGGGTCTTACTTTGTAGCCCTGGTTGGTGTGGAACTAACTGTGTAGGCTAAGCTGGTCTTGAGCTTACAAAGGCCTATGCCACCACGCCCAGTTTTAACTATATATATTTTTTTGTTTGTTTTTCAAGACAGGTTTATTTGTGCAGCTTTGGAGCCTGTCCAGGAACTTGCTCTGTAGACCAGGCTGGCTTTGAACTCACAGAGATTCACCTGCCTCTGCCTTCTGGGTGTGATTAAAAGCATGTGCCACTACTGCCTGGCTTAACCCAAAACAAAATTGTAAAATCTCTGAGGGAGAAATATAAGAAAGATCAGATCTAGAGTAAGGCAGTTCTTAGATTTGACATCAAGTCACTATAAAAGGAAAAACTGATAAAGGACTCTGTTAAGAAGATCAAAAAAACCGGGCGCACACCTTTAATCCCAGCACTCATGGAGGCAGAGGTAGGAGGATCCCTGTGAGTTCAAGAGCAACCTGGTTTACAAAGTGAGTTCCAGGACAGCCAGAGATACACAGAGAAATCCTGTCTCGAAAACAAACAAACAAAAGGATTAAAAAATAAACAAGACCTCAGGTTTCTGGTTCAGCATATAAAAACTAAAAAGTTACCAACTACTCCTCCAACAAGAAAAATAGTCAAAAAATCAGCATCTCATCTTAGATCTACCAGGGTGAAGTCACACAACAGATCCCAAACTCCTTGAACTTGAGTGACTGACAAGAGCATCACTAACACAAACCTCAGCAGGAAACTTACTGACCAATGGATTGTTGCAGGCTCAGTGTAGAAAGGCTAAGAGATACAAACTGCAGGAGAGCCTTATAATGGAAGGCCAGCCACACTTCCTGAGTTACCTTATGGAGTTCAACCAAGTTTCCTCAGTAAATACTAAAGAAAAATCTTGTGACTCAGGGAGGAAGAGGGGGAAAAGGTCTATTTTGAAAGATGACAAAGGACTATTTGTTTCTTAAGTAGTTCAACTCTCAAAACAAAACTCAGTAAACCCACTGGCGCATTACCTGAACTGAATGAACCTGAAGAGGAGACTAATTCTGGACTCTTCTAGATAGTCTGTCTCAATGTGAAGTATGTGTGTGGCAGGAAAGGAATGAGAAATACTAACGAAATTTATAGTCCAATAGGCTCATTAAAGACTGAAACTGACTTACAAGACACCACAATGCCTCTTCTCCCAACTACTTCAGTGTTAAAGGCCTATTCACAGCAGTTCCTTCTACCCAGTAGAAATAGAGGGGGCAAAAATCAGGTTTCATGAACAGGGAAAGTATCAGAATCAAACTGTGCTAGGACAAGGATGCTGGAACAGATTCTGAAGATCAGATGGCAATGATTAAGATGTTGAAGTATGTCTTTATAAGGACGGATGGACAATATAAGCAAGAGATGAATTCTGTAGGAGCTCAAGAAGGAAAGCTAGAGAGCAAAAGCACTATAACAGAAACCAAGGATTCCTACTTCAACAAGCTTATTGGTAGACCAACAAAATTTGAAGAATGAATCTGAGCTCAGAGAATATCAATTTAAAAAACAAACCAAAGCAGAAAAACAGAAGGAAAAAAAAACTGACAAAAGTCAAAAGATGAAGAACTGAGATAAAACTAAAACCAACTGACCAACCAACCAACCAACCAACCAACCAAATAGCTACTTAAGTCTAGAAGGGTGAGAAAAAGAGAAATGGGAGGTATCTTTGAAATCAATGACAAAGAAATTCTCCCAAATTAATGTCAGATGCCAAACCAGAGATCCAAGAAGTCCAGAGAACAGAAAGGAGGGAAAACAATCTCCAAATGAACAACAGACACCAGCAACTCTCCTCACAAATATAACCACAGTATTCTCTGACTTGAGTGGTCAGATAGAAGGGGGAAAATCCTGACAGAAATAGGGGCAGAGAGAGGTAAACATATTATATTCAACTACACATGAGACATCACAGAAGCAAGTTCAGAGTACAGGAAAAATATCTAAAGTACTGAGAGGAAAGAACCTCCCAATCTGTAACATTAAACTGAAACAGAAACAAAAACCTTCAAAACTGAAGGTGGAATATCTTCTCTTCTCATCAAAGCCTGAGAGAGTTAAGGGACAGTACTGCTTTGCAAGAAATGTTAAAGGGCTGCAGAGATGGCTCAGCAGTTAAGAGTGCCTTGCTAGATATTTTTAGAGGACCTGAGTTCTGTTCCCAGCACTCACATCAGGCAACTCACAAATGCCTGCAACTCCTGCTTTGGGGGTCTGACATCTTTTTGGAGCTTCTCTGGGTACATATGATGGGCATACACACAAACAAAAAATAAAAATGAGCCAGGCAGTGGTGGTGCATGCCTTTAATCTCAGCACTCAGGAGGCAGAGGTAGGTGAATCTCTGGGTTCAAGGCCAGCCTGGTCTACTAAAGGAGTTCCAGGACAGCCAGGGCTACACTAAGAAAGCCTGTCTTGAAAATCCAAAAATAAATGAATAAACAAATAAATAGATATGAATGTTAAAGAAAATGACTAGAAGTCTTGCAAAGGCTAGAATTCAGGTCCACAAAAAGGGAGATCATCAGAGCAGAGAAATGTGATGGTAAAATTCCTCACTTTTAACAGATTCAACACATTAGCTTATTCAAAATAATCATATATTCAGTTATGCATATGTTTATACAAACATTTCTTGTCCCTGCTTCTATATAAATAAGTTGAATAATAAAACAAGGGACCACAAGAAAGAATTCATATGACTTTGCTATTTAAGGCACTCATCAGCATCTGCCCCACAGCAATTTTTTTGAAATTAGGGTCAGGTTAGTTATATATACGCACTGAAGACTTGGGAGCAAATATTAAGAAAATGTTTAGAAAGTAAGTATACATAATTAGCTAACAAAGGAGTTAAAAATAGAATCACAGGACAATGCTCAACTAAGATCCAAAGGGAAGCAACAGAATGGCAGATAAGAATAAAGGCAATGAAGAGTGAGAAATATGCGCAATATTATTCCACATGATCAATAAATGCCGTAAATGTTGGTGGTCCAAACGGACTAGTTTTAAAAAAGTTTATCAGAGTAAACAAACAAATAAAACAACAACAACAAAACAGGATACAAGCACTGTCAAAAAAAAAAAAAAAAAAACAACCTTTCTCTTATTTCCAATTTTCTTTCCTGAGCTCTCAGTTATCTGCAATCAACTACAAACTGAAAATGTTAAATGAAAATTTTCAGAAGTAATTTTAAGTTCTGTATTTTAGTAATAGTCCTAATCGTTAATTATTTGTAGTTTAGAAATTAAACTTAATCACAGGTATGTATGTCTAGGATAAAACAGTGAGTAACATGGTTTGGGACTCAAGAAGTTCAGCCATCTGACGGATGATTCATAACACATTTTCCAATAACAATGTGGGACAGAGAAGATTTGGAAGCAGGCAAAGCTATCAAGAGAGAGAGTAGCATTACATAATGATAAAAGGGCTGAATTTTCCAAAAAGACATATTACCCTATAAGGCACATGAGTCAAACAATACAGTTAAACTCTGTAATAAAAAACTAACAAGGAGAAAAAAAAACAACCCACTATTACAGCTGGAGATGTCAACATCCCTCTACCAGAAACTGGCAGAACCAGTTGGAACAAAATCAGGACACACTTGACCCTAATACTATCAATCACCTATAATGGATATCTGCAGAGTATTTAATCCAACAACTGTCAAGGCACACAAAGAACATTCACCAAGACTACATTCTGGGTTATGAGAGAATGCCTTAATAAATTTTCTCTCATTTTACAATGGCATAAACTAGGAATAAAAAGATAGCTGGAAAATTCGAAATATGTAGAGATAAAGCAAAAGGCTTGTAAACAACATATGAATTAAAAAAAAAAACAAAAGAGATCTTAGGGGCTGGAGATATGGCTCACTGGTTGCTCTTCCAGAGGTCCTGAGTTCAGTTCCCAGCAACCACATAGTGGTTCACAACCATCTATAATAGGATCTGATGCCCTCTTCTGGCATGCAAGTACATATGTAGAACACTCATACATAATATAAATAATCTTTAAAAAAGAGATCTTGAAAGAAATCTAAATTTATTTTTGAGAATTATTTTATGTATATGAGTGTTTTGATTGCATATATGTATATTCACCATGCCTGATGTCCACAGAGGTCAGAAGGCGGCATTGGATCCTCTGAGACTGAAACAACTAGATAGCTGAGCTGTCATATGAGTGATGGAAATTGAACCCAGGTCCATCGTAAGAGCAACAAATGTTATTAACTGCTGATACAGCTCTACAACTCCCAGAGAAATCTTAAAATACTTTGAGTTAAATAAAAATATAATCCATCAAAACCTGTGGGAAGCAATAAAAGCATTAAAAAGAAATTATTTCAGAATATATGTATTAGAAAAGAAAATGCAAAATCAATAACCTTTCACCTTACGAAAGCAGGAAAATAAGATGCTATGGCGTGAATGAAAACTGCCTTGGGCAGGCTCATTCATGTGTTTGAATACTTGATCCCCACCCAGCTAGTGGTGCTGTTCTGGGAGGCTGTGGAACCTTGTGGGGCAAGGGGCATGGTTGGCAGAGAAAGGCTACTGGAGGAAAGTCCTTGATGATCCCCATCCCATTTTGTTTTTTATACTTCCACTAAGGGGACAGAGTCATTCTTGCCACCACACTTTCTTTGTCATGATGAACTGAGACTTCTTAAAACAATGAACCTAAATGATTTATTCCTTAAGTTAAGGTGCTCCAAAAAAGACAGGTATCAGACGGCTCAGGGGAAAACATCATGCCACAAATGCTGGTTCACCTGTAATTCTAGCCAAGTAAACAGGAGCCTGGGCATCAGCAGAGTAAGTTGCCTAGCTACAGCAAGACTGGTCACTTAGATAAAGTCTGAATTTGACTTTGACCTTGTCTCAATAAATACGATAGAAGAGTGACCAAGAATGACTCAGGACATCAACCTCAGGTTTCCACACATGTGCACATATTGATGGGAGTATCCACACAAAGAAGTCTGCACATATACAAACACATATACATGCCTACACATATAAAACAGAAAAAGAAAAAAGAGAGATCTTACCACAGCAGTGAGAAAAGTAACACAAAATAGTTTAAAAAATTACTAATATCGGAAATGAAAAAGTAGACACTATGACCATTGAAAAGTCAATAAAGAAAATTTCTGCACAACTCTATGCCATCAAATATGATAACCTATGTTGGGAGCTGTGAACCCCCCAGATCCTGAATTTCTGGTAAACAACTTGTAATGCTTGCAGCTGCTCTGAGCACGAGACCCTCAGGAGTTCCTGATGGTAGGGGAGTGGTTTCTGGTGGGTTTGGCTGGGGCGTGGCTATCAGTTAAGAATCTCTGTATAAGCAGCTCTGGTACACAATAAGGGGGGTATTCCTGTTTCAAGGATGATCCGTGTCTCTGTCTGTGAGTCTTCATGTGTTTCAATCTCCAGCCCCTTGCCCAGTTCACGCAAGAGCGCAGACGGGCGTGGTGCATTACAAACCTACATAAAATTCCTTGGTCAACAAAAATGTATCACAATTAGGAAACAAAGTCTGAACAGGCCTGGATCCACTAAAGAAATGAAATAAATGATTAATAGCCTTTCAAAGCAGAAAGCAAAAGATCTAGATTCATTCATTAGTAAACAGTTAGTACGTTCACTGATCTTCAACAAAAGAACAAGCAATATAATGAAAAAGTGTATAAATGGACAGCCACAAGCAGAAAGATAGACATAAGCATTGCACCCTAAACAAAAACTACTTCAAAATGGATTACAGAAGTAAATACAAAGTACTTTATAGATGCTAGCAAAGGAGAACTTCTTTATGAGCTTGTGTGCTCATGCAGGCTTATATATGCTGAATGTGGTGTAACTTTTCAGATATAAAATCAAAGGCAAAATCTACTAAAGTAAGACTGATGAGCTGGATTTTATTTAAATGAAAACTACTGTTCTGTGAACAGAATTTCATTCTCTATCAAGAGAATGAAAAGAAAAAGAAAAGCTAGGTGACAAAATCTGTAGAAGATGCATCAGGTAAAAACTGTTATTAGAGAGGCAGGCATATGTCTGAGAGTTCCAGGATAGCTAGAAATGCATTGTAAGAGCAGGTCTTAAATTTTTTATTTTTTCAAAAGCTATAGGCTTACAACTCAACACTAAGAATACAAGAACCACAAGGCAGTGGTGGTGCATGCCTTTAATCACAGCACTTGGGGGGGGGCAGGGGGCGGTGTGTGTGTGTGTGTGTGTGTGTGTGTGTGTGTGTGTGTGTGTACAGGCGGATATCTGCGAGTTTGAGGCCAGCCTGGTCTACAAAGAGAGTTCCAAGACAGGCTCCAAAGCTACACAGAGAGACACTGTCTCGAAAAACCAAACAAACAAAAAAATTAAAAATTTTTAAAAAAGGAAAAGAAAAGAAAGAACTACATACAAATGTCAGCAAAGAAAACATATAGAAGGTAAACAAACAGGGCATAGATGCCCCACATATACATGTCATTAGAGAAATGCAGACTGAAACACAGTAAAATATTGCTATGCATTAGAATGTCCAAAATCCAGAAGTCGGGAACACAAAATCTGAAGCCACACACAACAAGATTTTACTGCTAGTGAGAACATAAGCTGGGAGAGCCTCTTCAAATAAAAGTTTCTTACAAAATGAAGCATATTCTTAACATATGTTCCAGTAATTGTACTCCTTGGCATTTATCCAAAAGAGGTGAAAACATGTGTTTACACAAAACCCTACATACATGTGTTTATAGCAGACTGATTCATAATAGCCTAAAATGAAAAGCAATAAAAATGTCATTCTGCTGGTGAATGAATAAACAAACAAACAACGGGAAAATCCATCAATGGAGTATTATTCAGCACTAAAAAGAAATGAGCTATATAAGCCACAAAAATACATGGAGGAACATTACTAAATGCACATTAGTAAGTGAAGAGAGCACATATTATATGATCATACCCACCAATAATCTGGAGAGGTAACCTTATGAAAACAGTAAAAAGATCAGTGGTTGCCAAAGTTTGGGAAGAACAAGTGATATACAGGCAGGGCACAGGGAATGTTTAGGGCGGTGAGATTATTCTTCATGATGTAATCATGGGTACATGTCCTCATGTACTATATACAGTATCAAGAGTGAAGCCCATGTGAATATACACTATGGGGGATAATAGGTTGAAGTAGCTTCAAAAAATTTAATAAATCTATCACTGATATAGGATGTTGATAATAGAGGCAGCTATATATGCTGGGCAACAGTGGTAGAAAGAGAAAAAAGTCCTTTCTATATAGATTAGCCCATAGCAAATTTTGTTTCTTTTGTTTCTTCTAATTACTGCTATTCATATCTTTCACCCTTCATTTTAATATGGTAAAAACTTCTGAATATTTCTAATTTAAAAAGTGGGTTAACCACAAAAACACAGCCCACAGAATCAACTGACAGGGACCCATGGGGGCTCGCAGAGATCAGGAAGCCAATAGGGGTCTGACCTAGGGAAGCCAGTAGGGGTCTGACCTAGGAAGGTTCTCTGCATATATGTTATTTATGGCTGAGCAGCTTGGCATTCTTGTGTGATTTTTTAAAAAAAAACAAACAAACAGGTACGTTTCTTTTTTTCTTAAGATTTATTTATTTTTATTTTATGTGCATTGGTGTTTTGCTTGCATGTGTGTCTGAAGGTGCCAGATCTCTTGAAATTGGAGTTACAGATAGTTGTGAGCTGCCATGTGGATGCTGGGAATTGAACCCAGGTCCCCTAGAAGAGCAGTCAGTGCTCTTAACCGCTGAGCCACCTCTCCAGCCCCTCTTGTGGGATTTTTAATACTGGGACTGGGGGCAGTTGTTGACTCTTTTGCCTACTTATGGGACCCTTTTCCTCCTACTGGGTTGCCTCGTCCAGTCTTGATTTGATAGCATGTGTCTGGTCTTACAGGAGCATATTATGCTGTGTTTGGTTGATGTCCCTGGGAGGC
Source organism: Ondatra zibethicus (assembly GCA_004026605.1). Lineage (NCBI taxonomy): Eukaryota > Metazoa > Chordata > Mammalia > Rodentia > Cricetidae > Ondatra > Ondatra zibethicus. The sequence continues at coordinate 52,280 of PVIU01003144.1, read as the reverse complement.
TTTACTCTTTTCTGAGGGAAGACTGGGGCAGGGGAGGGAGGGGGAAACTGTGGTCAGGAGAAGAGAGAAGAAAAATGTCAGAGAAGAATACTGAACATCACTGTTAATGTCTGTAGAAGACTTCATAGAGCTGGATGCTGAGGGTGTTATGCTGTTCAAAGTGTGAATTTCCTTCAAAGCGTATTTTGTCTGGCATGAAGTTAATTTATTAGCAGCTCAACTTGACATCTTTGAATGTTAGCTTCACATTTTGTTAGAATCCTTACAGAACTATACTTGTAGAGTAAACTTATGCTACAGAATTTATAGAGTCTCAATTAATGCCAACAGTGTTCAGCTAGGTCTATTAAATCTAGCTTGTTGAAAATTTATTTCTCAGTACCATGTTGTCTCTTTAAACTATAGGCCCCAACAGCTGTTTTCTGGAACTGGTCCTGTATATGTGACATTCAGTACTCAGGCAGTTAGGGACACCTTTAAAATAGTGTCTCAGATTTCTCAAGCTGTCCCCTTCTCTCCAGTATCTGAACATATAGAGTCCGATGCTTTAGCAGCTGTGCGGTCTAATAATGATTTATGCCATCTTGTAGACCTCTGTATAAGAACAGTGTGGTTAGCTGAACTACAGTATGGATTGTCAAGGAATACAAACATGTTAGACTTCCCTTCTCTGTGCTTTATTATTTAACAATAAATATAACTAACATGTAATGTAGTTTTTATTCAGCTTTACAATTGATTCTAGAGAGGGTAAGTTCAATACCCATTACTCCATTAATGTAGGACCTGAAAGTGAATTTGTACCAAAATTTTAGGTATTTTATAAGATAGTGTTTTATATATTTCATTGAGAAATAAAATAATAAAAATTGAGAAATAAAATAATAAAAATTGAGAAATAAAAAATAAAAGATAAACCAAGAACACTTTCCATAATGAGTATCTGCTAACTTTGATGTATTTTCTTCTATTTATATGCAAATATTTGGTTATATAAACGTACATTATTAGGACAGTCTGGGCAGTGGTGGCTCATATCTTTAAGCCCAGCACTTAGGAGGCAGAGGCAGGTGGCTCTCTGTGAGTTCAAGGCCAGCCTGATTTACAGAACAAATTCCAGGACAGGTTCTAAAGCTACACAAAGAAACTGTCTTGAAAAAAAAAAGAAAAGATATTAGAACAGAATTGATTTTACATATTTTTTCCCATTTAACATTACACGATGAATATATTCTCAAGTTATCACATATTATTTAACAATAGGATCCTTTTATTTCTACACAGTAAAACCTTGATAGTAATTTTAAAATAAGCATTCTTTCTTTGTTGGACATTGATGCTCTATCACTATATATTAATGCTTTGTTCTCAAAAACCACACAGTTCACTCCATAATTTAGGTCTTTATTTAACTATTACTTTGATGAAATCTTCTTACAACTGTAGTCCCATTCCTGACATACACAATCTCTATTCTCCTATTTTACTTTTCCCCAGAGAATTTACCACACTTGAGTATGTACTGTTTATTGTTTATATTGATTGATTTTGTCCTAATGAAATGATCTTGATACACAAGTATATATCCAAATATTTGTGTATAAACAGAAGAAAATACACCAAAGTTAGTAGATACTCATTATAGAAAATATTCTTGATATATTTTTTAAAAACCTGTCTCCTTCCACCAAGACACAAGGTTTGGGCTGGAAAGATGGATCAGTGGTTAAAAGCACATATTGCTCTTCCCAAGGAACTGAGTTAAGTTCCCAGCACCCACATTAGGTAGCTTACAACTGCTTAGACTCCCAGCTCTAGAGGGATCTCACATCTCTGACCTCTGTGTGCACTTGCATTCATGTGCATACACATCCCATACACATAATTAAAATAATAAAAATAAATCTTATTTTTTTAAAAAAGACACAAGGGGGCTGGAGAGATGGCTCAGAGGTTAAAGAATTGACTGCTGTCCCAGAGGTCCTGAGTTCAATTCCCAGCAACCACATGATGACACACACCCATCTATAATGAGATCTGGTGCCCAGAACACTATATATATAATAAATAAGTTAAAAAAATAAAAAAGACACAAGGTTTGTGAAATCAGGTACCTTTGAGAATCTTGTTTATTGCTTTAGTCTCACTGTGTAAAGAGTACCTCCAATATCAGATACTTAGCTAGTGCTTGTTGAATGACTTTAATATTAAGGAAGGGAGCCGGGTGTGGTGTCACGTCTTTAAACCCAGCACTCAGTGAGGCAGAGGAAGGCAGATCTCTGTGAGTTTGAGGCCAGTCTGGTCTACAGATTGAGTTCCAAAATAGTCAAAGATACACAGAGAAACCCTGTCTCAAACAACAACAACAACAAAAAAAAAAAACAAAAATTAAGGAAGGATGTAGTATATAACATAATTCTGACTAAACAAATGAACAAAAGTGTATACAAATTAAAGAAATAAAAATGTGTATCATGAAAGAAAATTCTTTAGCATTTTTAATTTTTTAATTAATATGCTTTTTATTATGGGAAAATAAATTTTTTACAAAAAGATGATACATTAAGACGATCAAACAAGAAATATGTAAAAGTAAAAATGGACTAAAACATCCTTCTGTAACTGTGACAAATCATCATCAAATCATAAATATTTGCTAACATAATACAGTGGAGACACGAAGATAAATAATGTACAGTTGTTACCTATTGTCTCAGCATCAACCAGGTAAGACATACATCATTTACAAATACAACACATGAAAGCTGTGACAGATGCTATACTGCAAGTGTGAGGTGAAACAGGCTGAAGAACACTGGGAGGCATGTGGTCAAACTGAGTGGCCTCTGGTTACGGTCCAGATGGAAAAGGAAGCTACTCAGCTCAAGTCAAGGAAAAGAAATGGAAGAATAGAGGACAGAGTTTTAGGAAAATTTACACCAAGTTACTCCATAACCACACAGCAAGAGTATCCTTCAGAAGTAAGGTAATCATACCACACTGTGGGTCACACATGAAGATGTGTGTAAAGTGAACTGTGCTACGCTTGGTGGAAAACTGTCGAAGAAAGGGGGATAGAGAGGATATGCTGGAAAATCAAGTCAAGAAATTTCTCAGTATTTGATTCTGTAAGCAGCTTTAAAATAAACATTTTAAAGGTAAATCACTAATTTTAGAATGGGTAAAAAACACATTTAAAAAAGAATATTTTAAAAAAATCACTGACATCAACTCTCCAAACATTACCAAAAACTAGACACTGTGCATGTATGCATTTTTACCCTATTACTATTCTATCTATAGAATGTATTCATAAACTGGAATACAGTAAACATTTTAACAGTTGTATAACTTTCCAGGTTTTATTCTTTCCTGTTTTTTAATTAGAGTTAGGTTTAAATGCAAAAATATGAGCTATCTGATTTTTCATTTTAAGTATAGTAAAATCTAGGGTTTTTTTTGAGGTATCTACACCACTTTTAACAGAATCTTTAATTCCATCCATTAATTTGTATTATGCTTTAGATTTTTGTTAATCTATTCTGACTTGTTTTCATTTAAGTATCTAAGTATGTGGAATTCTCCTGATAACTATTGCTATGTCAAGGCTCTGAATTCCCTCTCTTGCAAATAGTCAAACAATTTCACTCACCCTCTTGCTGATCATGTCTTTTAACATTTATACTGTAGATACAATTTAATTACGATTCTAAATGAAAGAAAAGGAATATGAACACCAGCATAAAACAAGATTTTTATCATTAAATGTTTCTAAATTTAACAGCTTTATATTTGGAACTTAAATAATGGAGAACTACAATCTAAAATGAACATAACAGAGAGGTCCAAACTATACCATTTGTTTTTTAATATGCTACAATCACTCCATTTGTCTTTTTAAGTTCTTGCAAAGATTAAATGCATGCAACCCAACTATAAACTCAAGAAACAAAAACACACAGCACCGCTGACATACCCAGATAATCTTCCATGAAACTGGATTATTTCCCCCACATTTCAGATCTTTATCTTCCTCCATACTGTTCAAGCAGCCTCTATATTGAGCTGCCACATGTTTCAGCTTACTTTAAAAATGACTCCAAACTATTAGGAAAATACTACAATTTAGAATATGTGTATATATATACATGAATTTTTAGAACAAGATATGACATATTTATATCAAAAAAGTTTGAAAAGGTACAAGAATTCATAAATGAGCCAGGCACAGTGTTGCATACCTTTAATCCCAGCATTCAAGCTCTGTGAGTTCAAGGCCAGCCTGGTCTACAGAGCAAGTTGACAAACCAGGGATATACAATAAAACCTCATCTCCAAAGAAAAAAGAATGAATGATTCCCAAATATCCCTTTAACTTAGTTCCTTTGAGTCTTCCGCAGGTTAGGGCTTGGTAGTTTTATGTGTGGGGACCACAGCAAGCAAGCAATCTATCTAGCACAACCCTCTCCTCTTATAGACCTGCCTGTTGACTTATATCTTCTCTTCAGCACATTATTCAAGGATTTTACATAATACTTATGTCAGTCTCCTTACATCTTTAATATTCCAGTTAAACTTTGAAACAATCTAATTTCTAAAATTAAACAAAAAACAAAAACAGTTATCTACTTATCAGATTTTAAATGTAAGACAAGCAAATATAATGCACTCCACTGACCTCAGCCCATTTCTGCCACTTGGACTCCTTCCATGCAGCTTTTGCACTTAATACCTGTGAGTTTCACATGTGGAACACACATGCATGTATTCAACAAACCATGGATTTTTTAAGTCTCTATAATAATCACACTGTTTTTTTTTCTGTCACCATTTCCTATCTTAATACAGGTTAACTAGTATTCACACTATGTTAGAAATTAGACAGTCAACTAAAGATGACTTAAGCACATAGGCTGAATGCAAATACTGTACTATGTAAGAACTGAGCACCATCCAGTGCCTTGGACTCAATCTCCCACAGATACAATGAACACTGTTTTAGCATTCCTAGAAATGCCCCCTTCATGTATCACAGTCCCTTTAACTACTATAGGATTAATATTCTAATAAAACCCAGAAATAACAACATTCCTTATATACAGATGGCATGTTAATGTGCGTTCTTTGAATTTTACTGGGATTAAAAAAAATAGCAGGTGACAATTTGCCAAGCACTTACCTTATGCCAGATTCTATAGTAAGTGCTTTACATGAAATATCTCACTTAATTTATACTATAACCCTATAAAGCATACAATGAAAAAGAAAACAGCTTCAAAAGGTTAGGTTACTTGGGTGGGAAAATCTAGAGATCAATCCTAGACTATATTATAAGGCTTGCTGCCTTTCTGTAATTCTGAGTTTTTACTTTTAAAGCTGTTTAAAATAAGTTTTTATTCTTAAAATTTTTCTACCCATCATAATGAGAAAATTAATTTAGAGAAATGTAATTATTGCTGGGCAGTGGTGGCACACGCCTTTAATCCCAGCACTAGGGAGGCAGAGGCAGGCGGATCTCTGTGAGTTCGAGGCCAGCCTGGTCTACAGAGCTAGTTCCAGGACAGGCTTCAAAGCCACAGAGAAACCCTGTCTCGAAAAACCAAAAAAAAAAAAAAAAAAAAAAAAGAGAGAGAGAGAGAGAAATGTAATTATCTTACTGGGTCAAAACACTCTGAAGATAAAAATCTGGCAGCTGACATATATATATCCATGAATATGAATATATAAAGGCAGAACTGTTTAGAAATGATGTGCCCCACAAAAGAACCACATGATAGTGTAGATTAGCGACAGTGAAATTCAAGGTAGTATTTTGACATTTTGCTTTTTTCTTATAATAGTAAGAATAATAAAGTTTGTGGCCTATCTAAAGCAGTGAAGACTGACCTAAGAAGATAAAGATTTTAAAGAAAAAGAACAGAGTCAAGTGAACTTCATGAGCCTAGTAATCTATGTACTATAATTAAGCCACATCAAGGTGTTATATAAAAGTGCTACCTGGTATGAATCTACTATCTTTGATACTCTAGAATTATAAATGGATAACCTTTTACTTCTAATTGTTATACAACTCAGGCAACACAATACACTTTTCAAAAATCAATGTATGGGCCAGTGAAATCAGTGAGTAAAGCTCTTGCTACCAAGGTGAATTCTGTCCCTGCAACCCATATTATGGAAGAAAAGAAACAATTCCTGAAAGTTGTCTTCTGGACCCCACATGTGTGCCACTGCATGGTTACATGCGCATTCATGTACAAATACACACACAAATACAATAAATGTCATAAAATTTTTAATCAAAGTTCTAAAATCAGACAGAGATAATGACTCAATGATTTTGTAACCACATTAAAAATCATTTCATTGTTGGCTCAAAAGTAAATCTATCAATACAGCTATTGTATAAAAAACAAAACAGGTCACTGAAGTGTTCAACAACCACTTGAAAAAAAATGAAGTGGTTCATACATAAAACTAGGTTTAAAAAATGACAAATTGTCCTTGAACTGTTTTCATAATTTTATTAACTTGTAGTGATATTTTGCTTGTGATCTAACAAATAAAGCTTACCTGAAGATCAGAGTGCAGAACTAAGCCACTAGTAAGCCATAGAGCCAAGCAGTGGTGGCACACACCTTTAATCCTAGCACTCAGGAGACAGAGGCAGATGGATCTCTGTGAGTTCAAGTCCATCCTGGGCTACATGAGACTGAATCTGTCTAAAAGAGAAACAGAGCTCACACAAAGGTGATCCCAGCACTAGGGAGATGGAGACAGGAGTGATACGGCTAGGCAGAGAGGAGTATATAAAGTGGAAGAAGACAGCTCAGTGTAGTCTGAGCTGCAGTCTGAACATTGGTAGAGGTTAAGAACTCTCTAGTGGCTGACTGCTCGAGGTTAAGAACTCTCTAGTGGCTGACTGCTCTGCTTCTCTGATCTTTCAGCTTTTATCCCCCAATATCTGACTCCAGGTTTTCATTATTAAAACCAATTAGAATTTGTGCTACAATTATTTGCAACTTGTATAATGAAGGTTTTCAGATTCAGTGACAACACATGTAATGAAGTTATGCTACAACCAGTTGGTTACTAAATAATATAATATGATCTCTAAGTGATATTTTTACAGACAACATATGGCAAGATCTTTTTTTTTAAGATTTATTTATTTATTATGTATACAACATTCTGCCTCTATGTATGCCCGCACACCAGAAGAGGGCACCAGATCTCATTACAGATGGTTGTGAGCCACCATGTGGTTGCTGGGAATCGAACTCAGGACCTCCAGAAGAGCAGCCAGTGCTCATAACCACTGAGCCATCTCTCCAGCCCCCATATGGCAAGATCTTATTTTAAAACTGAGCCTGACAATCTATCTTTGAAAAATTTTTTATTTTTATTTTATATGTGTGGATGCTTTGCCTGCATGCATTTCTGGTGCCCACAAGGTTAGAAAAGGACTTCAGATTCCCTGGAACTGTAGTTACAGATGGTTGTGAACCATCATGTGGGTGCTAGGAACCAAAACTGGGAAGCAGCCAGCGCTCTAACCACTGAGCAATCTCCCCAGTCCAACAATTTGTCTTTTAATTGCTCTGTTTAAAATATTAACAAAGTTACCAGTAAATTTGGACTAGTCAGTGCCATATTTTAATTCTTTACCATATTGTCTTTGATTTCCTTTTTTTTTTTTTTGGTCTATTTCTACCTTATCTATTTTTGTGATGTTGGGGTGAAAAATCAGGTCTTTATAAGCTACTTAACCACTGAGCTACACCTCCAGCACTTTTCTCACTGTACTTGCATACTGTATGAGGCCCTGAGTCTTTCTTGTGTGTGCATGTGCCTGTATGTGAAAGAGCATATGGGAGCCAGGGACAACTTCAGGTGGTGGTGGTTTTCAGGAAGTGCCAAGCTTTTTTCCCCCTTCAAATATGTCTGAGTATTTGTTTGCTTGTAAGTATGCCTGTGTAGCACATGTGTGCCTAGTGCACACAAAGGCCAGAAGAGGGTATTGGATACCCTGCAACTGGAGTTACAGTGGAAGCTGCTTATGCAAACCTGAGTTTCTGACCCATATCATTATTATTCTATTGTATAATTCACATTCCTTGCAAATCAAGCATACCAGTGACAAGTTGTCTTAATATTTCTTGTTCCTTTTTATTATACTTATTTATTTCGTATGTATGTGGCATCGTGTACCAAAACACGACACATGTGCACATCAAAGGACAACTTCTAGGAGTCAGTTCTCTTCCTTCCACCATGTGTATCCCAGGGTTTGAGCCCTGAGGTCTGCTTGGTGGCATATGCTTATACCTTAAGCCATCTTACTGACCCTCTCCATCTTTTTGAAGGACAATTCTGGTAAGCGCTGAATTCTGCACTGGTGTTCTTTTGTTTGTTTTGGTTTTTTTTTTTTTGAGACAAGGTTTCTCTGTGTAACAGGCTGGACTTAAATCTCTGAAATTCACCTGCCTCTGCCTCTCAAATTCTGGGATTAAAGGTGTGTGCCACCACTGCCTAGCGTTTTTGATTTTGACACTAAATATTTTACTTCACTTTTTCTTCCCTGCATGGTTTTTGAAGAAAAGTCTGACACAGATTTATTTTGGGGTTTTCTCCTTTGAATTTTTTCAAGATTTTCTGACTGTGCTCATTTGTAGTTGGAATAAAATATGGCAAGGTGTAATGTTTTTAGCATTTATTGTTTGGTTTTCTCTGGGCTTCCAGGATCTGTATTTTGTTACCTAGTCATTAACTTTGGAAAATTTTCCAGACATTATAATGTTATATATTTCTATTTGTTTTTTTTTTCTTTTTCTCAAAACGGGCTTTCTCTGTGTAACAGTCCTGGCTGTCCTGGAACTCTCTGTAGACCAGACTGGCCTTGGACTCGCAGAGATCCACCTTACTTCTGCCTCCTGAGCCTACTCGATAACTGCAAATTTTTATTCTTTTTTTTCTTTATATGTCAGTGTAAATGTCTTGGGATAGCTTCATATTCCATGATTCTTGCCTCAGTCATGTTCACTCTATTAATAATATTATTAACAATAGTATTTAGTAGTTTTTCATGGTATTGGTACTGAACCCAGGGCCTGAGGCATGCTAGTCACTTAAGTGTACTGCCACTGAACTAGCTATATCCCTTGGACTAGCTATATCCCTAACTCTAAGGGTTATTTATTTCTACCTTTTCCTTTGGATATTCTATTCCTATACTTATCTATCTGTTCTTGCATGTTGCCCAGAATATTACTCAAAGTTAAAAAACTATTCTAATCTTTACCCAAACTGATCTTGAATACGTGATTTCTATGCTTGGTTTGCTTCTTCAGACTTTGCTTGTTTTTTTACCTTTTAGTATGTCTTGTATCCTGTTGAAGACCAAGCAATGATATACAACAGAAGCAGAGGGTCTCTGTAATGTTTTGCATTATTTGGCAGGAATTAGACTGTGTTTACCATTTGTTACTCCATGGTGTGATAGGCTAATATTTTGTTGTTGTTGTCCTTTTTGCCTCCTGTTTATTTTAGGCTTCCTCTGAGATTCCTTAAATAGGGTGTAAAGATGAGAGTTCTTTCAAATATGATCTTCTGCAATTATACAAGAGTCACTAATAGGGTGTTAAAGTGTAAAGGGAGGAAGGATTGTATACTCCTATCAGTAGGCCTTAGTCTTTCAGAGTCTGAGCTGAACATTTCCCTCTTCTTGTATCAAAGACTAGACAAGGGTATTTTTCTCTCTTCAGGTCATTTAGGCTTTGGTATAAATGCAGCTGACTGCCAGGCAGTGGTGGCATACACCTTTAATCCCAGCACTTGGGGACACAAGGGTAGGTAGATCTCTGTTGAGGTCAGCCTGGCCTCCAAAGGGAGGTCCAGAACAGCCGTGACTGTTACACAGCCCTGTCTCCAAAAACCAAACCAAACCAAAACATCCAGTTGATGAGGTTGTGGTAAAACAGTTTCCTTTGAGGGCAGGCCTTGTTAAAGAGAACAAACAGCTGTGAACATATTTTAGAATAGGTACTTTTCCTTTCCCCCTGCAGGAAGCAGAGGGACTTTTCTTTTATCTTCACTGTTAGAACCAGCTAAAGACCTTGGATGTGTAACTCAAGATCGTGTGGCTCCCAGCCTCCCAGACTAGACCATTTTTAGAGTATGTCTGTCTTTGAATTGCTGATTTGACCTGAACATACACAGTACAAATGAAGATAAAGTAGAATTATATTCAAATATCATGAAAATGAAAATAAAGGAATTATTAAGCCCACCTTAGGTACTCAGGAATGACTGAGAATACAACTTTGCTGTACTTTGGATTAATATTTTTTCCATAGATAAAACTTCTAATCTAATGATTCAGCTTGAGACGCTGAATCACTTGGAGGACTAATTTAAAAAAGATTGCTACTTACCCCACCAAGTTTCCATTCACGTAAATCTAGGGTCACACCTCAAAATTTATCAGCAAGTTTTCAAGTAATGTAATATACCCATAATTTGAGAAATTCTGCTCTAATAAGCCTAAAAATAGAACAATTATAGCTAAAAAGGTTTTTTTTTGCTTTTTAAAATAAATTTTAAATGTTTTATTTTATGTGTATAAGTAGTTTTGCCTCCATGTATGTATATATGTGCATAATACAAATGCCTGATGACAGCAAAAGAAGACACCAGGTCAGCTCGAACTGGAAGCAGACATGGCTGTGAGCCACCACGTGAGTGCTGGGAATGGAACCTGGCTCCTCTTCAAGGAACACAGGTTCTCTTACCTGCTAAGCTATTTCTTCAACTCCTAAAGTCTTTTAAAACAGGAGTTAAAAGGCAAATAAGGTTTGAGAGCATATGTGGCCAATTTTATGAATTAAACATTTTAGTACCTCAGCATTCTTTTCCTATTTTAATCATTCACTTCTCACTTTGCAGATAAATCTACCTCCTTCCTCATCAGCCACCACTCAGATTTCTATGCCATTTTCCACAGGTTCTTTGTGTTTGAACACTTAGTCATGAGCTGTGGTGCTGTCTATGGAGGTGACTGAAGTTGTAGGAGGTAGAGGCTAGGTGGAGAAAAAGAAGGGTTGCTGGGAGAGCAGGTGATGGGTATACTCTGGCCCAACTTTGGCTGAACTTCTCTTCTTTATGATTTATATCATCTAACAAGCAGTCGCTGTAAGCCCCTGCCACTAGAACCCGGCAGTTTCAGCAACCATTCCTTCCCACCATGATGGACTGCATTGTCTCAAATCAAGAACCAAAATAAATTGCTGTCAGGTATTTTGTTTCAGAGATGAGACAAACAACGAGAGCAGCATGACTCAACAAGTTGCCTCAGTTTAATGTCTTGTAGTCTAAGTAGACCAAACCCTATGACAGAACCAAATCTTCCAATTCAGTGTTAACATAACTTCAAAATTCCAAGTTTATCTCTTGGGAAGTAGGCTGGGATACTGAGTAATCATTCCATAACTACATTCTGTTGTATACTTGTCTGAAAGATCACTGAACTTGATTTAGTCATTTATTCAGTAATTTAATAAGACATTTAACAAGGGTTTTCTTTTCTTTTTTCCTTTTTTTTGAGACAAGGTCTCACTATGAGCTCTGGCTGTCCTGGAACAAACTATGTAGACCAGGCTGGCCACAAACTCATAGAGATCCACTTGCCTCTACCTCCCAATCTCTGGGATTAAAAGTGTGTGTCACCACGCCTAGCTTTAACAAAATTTGTGTTTCTGTGTGCATATATGCCATGTATATGTGGGAAGAGGCAGACAGATCTCTGTCTGAGCTTGAGGACAGCCTGGTCTACAGAGAGAGTTCCAGGTAAGCCAGGGCTACACAGACAAACCGTCTAGAAGAGCCAAATAAAATAAAAAGGTACAAAAGATGCTGTCACCAGATTCAAATAATTACAGCATAGGAAGCAGGAAAAAAATTAAGTGATTAATTATTTGGAACTCACTATACAATATGAAGTCAAGAAAAGGCTAATATGTAGTACAGTAGCAAAACTATCTCATAGTACAAATGATTTGGGCTGCAACTTCCATAAGTGTTAAGCTATAGGATTTGGAGATAGAAGTGGAGATTCTAGGAAGACATCCATCATGAAAAATCAGGGACCAACACACACAGTTAATAGTAATGTACTTGTTGAACTGAAGCAGATGCTAAATACTGGAGAATATCAAAATAGGGTTGAACCAACTGTATGGCAGTTACATTGCTTGCAGACCTTGTAAACTGAATGAAAATCTTTCTACAGGATGGTGAACAAGAAATTACGGCAGAATTTTAGAAAGGAACTATATAAAAACTAATATTTGTAAAGACATATTTAGATAGCAGTACATGGTGTAGTTTAGTGAGAAACAACTGCTAAGAGCAATATATTACTTTTTCACCACTAATGACAAAACAACACAGGAACTAAGTGAAGAAAGGTTTATTTTGGCTCATGGTTTCAGAAGTTTTGGCCAGCAGGGTGGGGAAGAGATGGCAGAATGAATAGTGCTGTATCAAAGAAGCAGGAAAGCCAGGCCCATTCCCTAGCAAAGGTTCAACAATGTACCAAAACAGTGCCATCAGTTGTGGACCTAGTATTTATATTTGTAAGCCTATAAAGGACATTTCACATTCAAATTCCAATATTTTGCTTCTGTTCCCTCTGTCCACCCAATCTCAGCTATTTCATAATGGAAAACGTATTTATTACAACTTCAAGAGTTCCTATAGTCTTTACGCAGTTCAAAAGTCCATGGTCTCTTTTGTGACTATATATAGCCACTTAGTTTTGAGTTTCCTCAAATTCAAATCACATGCTACATGCTTCAAATACACAATGCCAATGAATAAACAATCTATTGCAAAGGAAAAGAATGGGGAATAACTGACTGGATCAATGCAAGATGGAAACCCAATAGGGCAAACAGCAAAACTTGGAGCTAAATGTCTGCTATCAGGAGAATGTGGTGGCTCCTACAGTCCTGATATTTGCAACACAAGTGCTGTAACACATGTGGCTGTCTCTTGGGTGCCTGCAGCTTTCTTCAGTGGATGTTCAATGTTCCTGGTATTCACAACATTCTGATCTCTGCTGCAAATCAGGCTTAATCTCCAAAGCTTCAAACATAGCTCCACAATGCCTGACCTCACAAGACTTTCTCTGGAATCTTGGAAAAAAACCTCTTTTACTTCATAACTAATCCTTGTATTCTGCATGTCTGTGAAACAATACTACATGGACAACTCCAAGTTCTGTTGTCAGCTTGGGAGGTGGACAGGCCTCCATTTACCTCAGCTCAGCAGCTTCTAATACCTGAATGGTTGTATCAGGAAAAGCGCTTCTGCCATCTTTGTTTTCAACAGTATACCCTGGAAGCTGTAACTTCTTAGGCACTATTTATTTATTTAAATTACATGTTTAAGTATGGTTATGTACACAAGTGCAGGTATCCATTGTCCATGAAATTCAGAAGAGGAAGTTAGATCCCATGGACTTGAGTTACATGCCATTGTGAATCTTTTGTCGATGCTGGAACTGAACTCTGGCCAGGCCAGTCTTCTGTAAGGGAGTATGTTAACTGCTGAGCCATCTCTCTAGGCCTCCCAATACTCCACTCTTTTTAAAGTAAAAGTTTTTCAATTATGTTTTCAGTTTTATTACATCCCTGAGTTTTTATTGAATAAGATCTCATCATCAAGGTACTTTTCCTATTTATGCAGTGCAAAGTGCTCGGTTTCTCTAATGGTGCTAATCTTTTTAAACAGTAAACTGTCACTGCCATTTATACGTATCTTATCTCTAAATATATTTCCTTTCCTTGAAAACTTTACATTTTCATATCCTTCTGTTTCTCTTTCTGCTTTTATTCATTATAAATCTGGGTAAGTACAATGAACAAAAACCATGTCACAGCCTGACACTAATACTGTCTGGAAATGTCTTCCACAAAATAGATTAATCCATTACTTCTGAATTCAGTCTCATTCAAATTTTTAGGACATGGACAAAATATAGGTTTTTTTTTGGCAAAATGTTACACAGATGGCCTCTAACCCAATTCCCAGTAAGTGTCCTTGTTCCCCCTTGAAACTCCGTAAGCATAATTTTTACTGTCTTCATTTGTATAGACATTGTGGCCTTCCCAGTTCCAAGCAGAACGGCACATTAAACACAGCCTCATAGTTCTCTACAGTTTCTCTTGTTCACAGCTCTAAAGTTCTTCCGCATTTCTCCTGCAAACCAATTCTGAAGAACTATAAACCAAATGGTCAGATCCATGACAGTGATGATCCCACTCTCAGTATCAATTTTTTTAATTACTTCTCTCATGCTATGACAAAACAGTTCAGGGAGGAAGGTTGTTTTGGTTTAGGGTTCAGAAGTTTTAATTACATCGTGGTAGGGTTTATGATAGTAGGAATGTTTATCTGGGACTCCTCATATCTCAGCTGCAGACAGGAAACAGAACAGGCCTGAAGCAAGGGCAGCCTATAGCCTGCAGTGATCCATCTCTGGAGTCAGGCCCTACTTCCTACAAGTTTCACAACCTCTTAAACAGAACCACTAGTTGTGAACTTGACATCCAAATGCATAAACCCAAGAGAGATATTTTAGACTCCAATAATGACAAACAAGAACTACTATTATCTTTAATAACATAGATATAGAGTGTTAAAACACTGAACTATGGTTTTAGCAGTAGAAATAGGAAAACAGGAAGAAGTTTTAAGTTATACTACAAATAAGTCAATGAGTTAAGTAACAAATATTGAACAGAGGCATGGTCAGAAAAAAAATCAAATGTGTAACCAATATTGCTAGACTGATTAAAGAAAAAGATAGAGTAGTATTTACTATCAAAAGAAGTAGAACAAAAAAAAAAAAGGGCAAATTGAGGCCATAAGATACAAGGTACAGAGGAAAGACTGTTGTTAAAGTTTAGAGCTGGAAAAATGACTCAGTGATTAAGAGCACTTGTTGCTCTAGAGAACCCAGATTCTGTTCCAGGACTACTTGGTGGCTCACAATTATCTGTAATTCTAGTCCCAGGGGATCCAACATCCTCTTCTCACCTACTTGGGCACCAGACATGCACACACATGGCTTACTTTCATACATTCAGGGAAAACATTCATACACATAAATAAATTTAAAATGTAAAATAAAATGCTAAGCTTAAAGTAACAACCTGTACTTGAGTTCTGTTGATTGGTGCTCATCCATACCCATCCTTTTCTTCCCTGTTACTGCATTTTTCTTCTACCTATGTAAATCAAAACTTAAGTAACAGGATTATAATTAGTTGGTACTACCATTTATATGTGGCAACTATACTCCTCAATAAGTTTTCCGAATAAATTTTCTCCCAAACTATCTTCCTCTACTTACCTATATTATTGGTAAGGTTCACTGTCATCAACAGCTCTAAACCTAATTCATGACAGAGAGAATAAAGAAGTCACAGTAAGGATCTGTTAAGCAGTATGTTTAAATCTATAGTCTATCTTGTGATGTTTTAGTAAGCCTACAACCCTGAGCTTTGCGAATAAAAATACCTAATGTTCTCATCGAATCCCTTCCTTATCTACTACTTATTGTACCATTACTGCATTAAACAAAATCTTACTTTAATATGTAAAATCCAAGAAGGTAATGTTTTAAAGACTGGGATAGTCCCCTATTTTTAACTTTCCTATGCTTTACATATGAAAGGATGACAATATGTACTGAATTTGCCTTTCCATCATTACTTGCTTTCATGAATTTAGAATTAATCTTTGACTTTCTTATTTGCTAGAAACTTTTAGATGCAGTAGTTGATTAAATGCTGCCTGCCAATAGTTTTTGCTTCAGAAAAAGGGGATCATATACTTAATAATATGACTGTGAAAATTTCCGTCATGATGTTTATATACATTTGCCTTTAATAGCACTAATGACCACAATCAAATCGGGGAAATGATTAATTTAGATTAACTAAATCATTCGTTGAAATTCGTTTTCCAGGTTCCCATAAACATAAATATTACTTCAAGTAAGATATCAGAGAAGTCTTATGCAATTACATTTCTAAATTTCATATCTCTATAGCAAAAATATAAGTTGTTGGCCTCTCTATATACAAAAAACATTTTACTGTATACTATTTACTCAAGATTTTTGCAGTGATGGTCTAGCTTCATACATACTTAGTCCCTTAATTCCTTTGAACTTCACAGATTAGAAAATGAGAATGTTTCATTCAGTTAAACTGCACTTTAAACGTCACTAAAATGGACTTATTTCAGGTAGTAAGGCAAGTCTAAATTATCAAGAAATATTAAATAACACAACTTTTTAAGTCAGTGGTTTATGAATTACAGTGTGTATCAGTAGGAAAAAAAGGATAACAGAAAGCAAAGAAAAAATGGTCACTTAGTACAGTAATCCTCTATTCTCATTATGTACCTCTTTTGCTGTATGAAAAAGACAGTCAAAGAAATACAGGAGAAAAATCAGAACCCAAGTGATCTTCATGCTCAAGTTTTGAGTGTGTCTATTGAGGGGATGGTATGGATGTGTTCATGCATAGTGTGCATAGGAGCATGCAGGTGTGCAAGGACATGGATGTGCTCATGTGGAGGCCAGAATTTGACTCTGGATATCTTCCTGAATCACTCACCACCTTTATTTGAGACAGGGTCTCTTGGTGAACCTGGAGCTCACCAATTTAGATAGGGTGGCCAGCCAGTGTGCTTCAAGTATCAGCCTAGCTCTGCATCCCCATGGCAAGCATTACAGACACATGCAGCTGCACCATTTTCACCATGAACACTGGGAATTCAAACTAAGGTTCTCATGCTTGCATGGCAGGCACTTTACTGACTGAGCTATCTCCCTAGCCCCATGCTCAGCTTTAAATCATAAAGGTCAATACCTTAAAATCATAAAGGTCAATAAAGCACAAAAGCCCTAGTGTTGACCACAGCCTCCAAGAAAACCAATCATTACAATGCACTATCAATACTAGAGTTCAAATTCTAAGAAAGTTGATTTCAGATATGAAAAAGGAGACAAATATAAGGTATCTATACCATCACTTTCTCTATCCATGTTTTTGATAGGCATCACTAATCAGACCTAGAATGCAAATTCAAATCAATTTGTTAGTCCTGTGTTCAAATGAGTATAAAAGTATTGTACATTACCCGATCCCTTGCTACTCAAACCTAAGACAACAAATAAATTCAAACAATTTTTTTCCTACATAAAGTTATTTTGGAAAAGATGGGAAATCACACCCTACTGACTCTTTAACTTCCTAAAGTTCATGGCATAACAGATTGCAGTCTTGCACTATACAACCGCTCATCCTCCCAATTCAGTACCCCAAATGGAGATTCAAACAGCAACGAATACCATTTCGTTTATTCTCAGATAAAAGGAAATATAAAACCTCACCTTTCTTTATATAAAATCTACCATAATAGATGCTTGACAGAAACACTGTAAAAATTAATCAAACCTCACTGTTCCTATTTCCTCTTGTAAATAGAATACATGTAGTTTATAAAACAAAGAAAAATGTTTACTTATAATCTCAAAAAGATTTAATTAAATCATGTTTGAGGGTTTTTATTTATGTGGATTAAAGTTGAATGCTAACTATATTAGTCTCACAGTTAGCAATCAGGAGTGTGTTGACCTTTATTTCACTGTCCTGTCCAGAAGAGGAAGAGTCTTTTCCTATTGGACAACACTGCTCATCTTTAACCTGACCTCTTAGAATTCCTCCAGGAAGCCAATGCCAACAGAAAGAGAATAACGGAATGGAGGCAATGGATAAGAGTGTGTGATTTTGTTAGGGTTGTGTAATAACCATCTTATTGCCTTGTTCTTAAAGACACTGTCACAACTCATTAAAATGTCTATTGTGAAGCTCAACCCTACACCAAATTATTCTAAAAACAATCTACAACTGTTTTGTTTACATTAGCAATTTTTGAAAATGGCATTCACTACTGCCTTAAAATACTTGCTTGTAGGTTTAAACAACTCTATTTTAAAAGAAAGAAAGAAACCCACAGTCCCTTATTGCTATCTCTCAAACAGCAGCTCACAGCCTCCTCAACAACTGGAATTATTGTACAGTTTAGCATATTTGTACATAATAAACCAGCTCTCAGAATACTTTAAATGTTATAATTTTCAATAAGTATTTGCAGACTTAATCTCATGCAATGAAACACTTGCACATGGCAATGATAAGAGAACAACGCCTTCAGATAGTGCTCCTGGGCTAACACCCAAGCAGACACTAGCAAATCCTAATAACCTGTTGACTAAAAATGTTCTGTTGACCGCCTATGATAATTATATTAGTCTTTCACTGTGTTTATGCTATGCTTTATTACTGCTGTCAATATTAATTTAGTAGCAGACTCATAATTTAAAAGCTAAAAGAACCTGCAAGGTCATTCAGTATAACTTTCATTTTATAAATGAGGAAATGAAGGTGTACTTTTTTCAAGATCCATATTTTGACATGTGTCATTTCTCTCCCTGGTCAGTCCCCAACTGAACATGAGAAGTTTCACTGCACATTTTCCTCCCTAGGTTAACAGCAGAGCAAATGAACATTCCTTAAATACAGTGTTTATTTAGCATAGCACTTTGTATATATCAGACATTCAGTTGACTACTGGTCTTTCGTAAGTGTTCCAACTTTAGTAAATGACAATGTTTAATGTTTTCAAAATTTTAGGTAAAAGCAAGTTTATGTAATTTTTATTAAAAGCACACCTTTCATGACAATATTTCTGTTCTTCCTACCAGCTCATTTTTCCCCTAAATCTCTAAAATCAGTAAAGAGACAGAAGTCAAATCAGTTTGGATATACCATCATTCAAGAAATCTTCCAGGGGGAAGAGCTAATTAGTCAATTATTTAAACACATACATATTATTAGTTAAACTAAATAGGACCAGAAATATCACAGGTTTGAAATTGCTTAACTTGCCTTTTTGGATGACAGGGAAGACAATTTCTTTCTGGAATCAGAGCCACTTAGTGCTGGGACACAAACATCAGAGCTGGCCTCAATACAGACAAGCAAAAGCAAGCCAAGTCTTTTCTGTGCTGATTACAGAAGACTAGCTGACTTCAGGGCAGGGAGCATTTAACCAACTAAACTAAAATACATGCAAGACAAAAAAGATCCTGGGCTTAAAATAAACTAAAGATATGAGCTACTTAATAGCACATGTTTCCCACTAAAGTTGGATGAATAACAATTATTTCTTACAGCGTTAATAAACTGCATGTCTCAAGGACAAAACTATTACTGAGATCTGTGCCAGAGGACAGAAAACAGGACTAATATGGTATTACTGTGTAAATGTTATAGACTATCATATACTCTACTCCTTGTATTAAAACGGAAATGAGATTATTTAATATTGAGATGCTTATTGTCCTAACAATAAGAAACCAAAACAAAATTAATTGGGTATAAATGATAATCTAGAAAACACCCAAAATAATTCTTTGACTACACTTTAGGTCTAAAATACACCAGATCAGAATTGAATAAAGAATACTGATACATCTTAATGTTTAAAGACTTGTAAGGCTTAACTGAAAAAAATACTATTAGAATCTCAGGTTTTTGAGTACAGCATTAAAATATTTTCTACAATAAAATGTTAGGACTTCTGATATTTTTTTAAGTGGAAGTTGATTATCTAGGTTACAACCTAATAACAAATACGAGTCACTCCAACCCATGTACATTTCTTCCTTCATTCCCTTTGATGCAGTGCCAAGTATCTGGGGATAACCCATAGCCTTCCTTATACAAGTTAGGTAAGTACTCTACCCCTGAGCTACATCCTCGGCCCATGATCTATTCTTTTTTGTTTTGTTTTGAGACAGGGTCTCTCTTTGTAGCTCTGGACTCACAGTATTCTTCTGTTTCACCCTCCTGAATGATAGGATTAAAGGTGTGCACCACATCCAGTCCATGATCTATTCTTAAAGCTAATTAATAAACAGAAGAGATCTCAAATACTGTTATAATGGTTTCTAAGTAAAACATCTTAAAAAAGAAAGAAAAGAGGAGCCAGGTGGTGGTGGCGCACGCATTTAATCCCAGCACTAGGGAGGTAGAGGTAATCGGATATCTATGAGTTCAAGGATAGCCTGGTCTACAACAGCTAGTTCCAGGACAGGCTCCAAAGCCACAGAGAAACCCTGTCATGAAAAAACAATAAAACAAAAAACAAAAAAAAAGAGGAAGCCTAGTTTGGTAGTGCATGCCTTTAATCCCAGCACTAGGTAGGCAGAGGCAGGAGGCTCTCTCTGAGTTCAAGGACAGCCTGGTCTATATAGCAATCTCCATGACAGCCAAGACTACATAGAGGGACCCTGTTCCAAATAATAGGGGTAGGTAGCAAAATTTTTATTGCTTAAATTAAATAGAAATTTTCATATTTTTTTTCAAGGGAGAAGTCACTGAGAAGGGAAAACATAAGTAACCAAAGGGAAGTGCGATATAAATTAAAGAAGTTCATATTTAGTTGGCTATAACTTTGTTTTGTCAATATGAGTCTTCCTGTAGAAAAAAAAGATTAAGGTACTAGGTCATGGCACGAGGGGCTAAGGCAGTAGGATTAAGAATGCCAAGCCAGCCAGGGTCATAGACAAAAACCCTATTCAAAAAACCAAAAAGTAAAACTATGTGTCTCTACTATTTTAATACTATCTTCCTTTCTCCCTCATTTGAGAAAAAGATTATTTCCAAATTATATTATTTATAAAATATAAATAACATTCTTATAGACTAATCAAATCAGAATTAGAAGATCTCCACAAATAAAAATCGTTTTAAGTGAGGCATATAACTAATTTGGACCCTTTGTCTATGGAATGGGAAGAAATAAAGAAACTACAGACAACAGTCAGGTTTGTTAACCTAGACACAATTTGAAGATACTCACAAACATATTAATACAAATATAACACTATCAAGTTAGAAGTATGTGTTCTAGAATTACTTTAAAAGTCCACGCTATTTCTAACTCTTGAGAAATAGTTTTAATCTCATTAAATACTACATCTCAATGTTGAATAATTATTCCTCTTTAGAGACATATTTAATGCTTGAAATACAATGGAATACTTTTATCAAATAGCATTTAATAAATGGAATAAATTAATTGTGAGCCAAGATAATAAATAACTCATTGTCCTGCTAAGGTCCTACATCACATACTATATTTATATTTGTAGAGTAGGAGGGCAAGTACAGACTTGTTTGTGATCTGCAAGCCCATCATTTAGAAACTACAATCAACCTAAATGCAAAACCCAGTTGATAATTCTTAAATCCCACATTTCTTTTGAATCTCATTTTAACTATTAATAATGGTACTGAAGGATGACACAGAGACTGACAATCTCTCAGAACATTACCGGATGATTTTAAAAAATGGTGGAAAAGTATTGCCTAAAAAATAATGAAACAACATACATATAGAATTATAGTTATATGTATTAAAACCAGTTTTAATTTATTTTTAAAATATTATTTTTTAGATAGTAGCAGTGAGTTAGGCATGAAAAGTATATGCCCTTAAACCAGATCTTGGAAGGTAGGACATGACTTCTATGTTAAAGGCCAGCCAGGGTTACATAGTAAGCCCTACACTTAAAAAAAAAAAAAGTAACAATGAAACTTTCACTTTTTAACATCTGTATTTTATAGTTATTTAATGAATAATACGAATCCATTCTTGTGAAGGAGTTACAAATCTTTATTAAATATGATCACTAATACTTATTGTTCACTATGGTGGTTTATTATCCTCAAGTTTTAGATATAAAGAAATAAGGAATAATTTTTGCAAATGGAATTACTAGAACTGGAAATGAAATGCTACTATGTCATTACAAAATGAAGATAGAGAACAGTACATTTTGATATTAAGATATGTTTGCTTATTAATTTTCAGTGCCAAATCAAAAATTTGAAGAGTACTCCCTGTACTTGAGAAGTTTTTTCATGTGAAAGCCAGCATACCTAAGTTGTAATAGATGTGCAAATATCATTACCAATGAGTGAATTAAATTACAATCTATCAAAAATAAACAAACAAAAGGCACTCTACAGTCACCATTATTCCAACACTCCTCAGTGCCTATCAACTCACTCTGTCTGTGGAACTCTAAAGTTAAATTTTTCTCCCTACTGTTCTCATAATAAAACAGCCTTGCTAATTTAACCTTTAAAATTTACCTTTCTTAAAAGGTTTGAGTCCTTTAACTAGAATGTCCCCCTTTTAAGGCAAAAAAAACAAGGGTGTTTTACTTCAATTCAATTGTGATCTCAGGAATCACAATTTATCTAGTGATAAAACATCTGGCTTTATAGAACCCCCAAAGCCAGAAATTAATCATACCTTTATTTAAATTATAGCTTTGAAAGCAGGGTGAAAGAAAGTATCTACTGAGGTCTCCCCCACCTTACCATAAACACACATGCACACATGTGCACACACGCACTTTACACATCTGACCACATAAGTACTGTCAGTCTTAAAAAATTCTTTTTCAAATAATCAAGTTTCATATTAAAATAAAAAATGAAAGCAAGATATTCAGCTGTCAACTACTGTGTAGCAGGAAACTAGCAGAGCCTGCACTGACCTACTTCACATTCGCATCATGACATGGAAGGATGCCAAGAAAATAATGAAAATTACTATATAACAGCTTTTAATTTTGTATTTAAAATTGGTTACTGTCTTGATATGTTCAATTGCTTTACATACAATGCTAGCTGCTTTATGACACCTTTGTGTTTAAATTACAAGTTTTGTTATTTTAATAGTTATATTCAATAATGAACCTGCCAGATACATGCTCAAAATTCAAGGCTGTTTTTTTCACATCATACTTAATTCTATTTTAAAACTTCTCTTAAAAGCAATCTTAGACCAAATTCCAAATATTGCTTTCCATTTTAAAAATAGTACCATGCTTTAAAAAAAAAAGTCAGTTAATAAAGAATCCTACAAAATAATGCAAGTTCACATTCAAACAACATTTGCAATGATTCTAATAGAAGATGGACATATCTCTGTGTGTTTATTAATACTGTTATCAGTCTTTAAGAGTTCAGTTAACACTGAAATATAGCAAATTCCCATACAAGAAATACAGAACTAGGAAAGGATGCTCCATCTAGTTTCTTTTTAATAATTACACAAAATGGCAAGATCGTTTACATTAAAAAAATTCACTTCACCGTGTAAATTAACACGTTAAAATAAAACACTTTATGCTAAAGCAGCATTTCCTTTACAGTCAATGCAAAAAAATAAATTCCCAAGAAGGGAAATTCAGAGCGGGGATAAAGGAGGCAAACCCATCCAGAAACAGCGGCTATCCCAACTGAATGGAAAAGGCACGTTAGGTTTTATGCTGCATATTAATGTCGTTGCGTACAAATGTCTCGTTTGGTCAAAATTCGCAATCCACTACTTCTTCCTTCTATGACTACAAAAGCAGTCAACACATTGCCCATTCCAAGTTCCCAGTTCATGCCACGCTCATGCAATGACTTAATCTTGACCCATATTTCCCTTACTGTACGTGGAAAATGCACAAATAACTTGTTTATCTGCTTACAATTGAGGAGGGGAGGGAAGCATGGTGTGTGTGTGTGTGTGTGTGTGTGTGTGTGTGTGTGTGTGTGTATAAGGAGACAGAGGTGGGTGCAACCTCCCCCGCCAGAGGTGCCACAGCCATGCACCCGAGCCGGCTGTGGAAACCCACCTTCAATGAATGCATCAGCCTGCTCTCTGGATGCCGCCGCCCCCCATCCCCTTTGCAGCAGAAAGGTGCCTAGGCTGTTTCTACCCCAGCGATGGAGGATCCTCTTACCAGATGGAGTTCTTGATCTTGTGTTGCAGAGCGCTGGCCTCGGTCCCTGGCAGCCCGGGCACAAGGGCTGGCAGAGCCACCCCGGGGTTGGGGGCGCCGAGGGGAAACTGCTGATGGGCATCGGGCTGCTGTGGTGGCGGCTGTTGTTGTTCCTCTGCCATCGCTGCTGGAGGGGAGGGAGGGAGGGAAGATGGGGGCGCGGGGAAGGGTGAGGGAAGAGACGCGGAGGGGAGGACGACGAGGGGAGGAGGGGGAGGGGAGGAAGAGGAGGAGGAGGAGGAAGGAAGCTGGATAAGCTAGGCCTATACCCCAGGGCTCGAGTGAGTCGCTTTCGCCGGCCGCCTGAGGGACATCCCCGGGGAGACCGAGCGGCTCCTCACGGTTCCTCTCCCCGTTTTCCTTGCGGTTCTCGTCACGGTTCCACTCCCGGTTCTCTTCCACGGCCCCGCGCGTCACCGCGGCAGAGGCATGGCGGCGCCCCTCAGCCCCCCGTCAGCGGCCGGGGCTGGGGGGCGTCTGAAAAACGAGGTCCGTGGCCAGGCGCCCCCTCCGCCCCCAAATCTAACCCGACGGGTCTCTCCGGGGCCTGCCTCCCCGGCCGCCCTCCCCCGGGGGCCTGGCGCCTCCGAGCTCCCCCGAGCCGCTCGCTCGCTCCCGGCCCCGCCGCCGCGGCCGCCGCTGTCCTGCCAGCCCCGAGCAGCCCAGCGCGCGCAGCCGCACTGCGGCCCGGCGCAGACGGCACAACACCTACCGCGCGGCCGGGGGGCGTGGACGCGCGTGTGCGGGCGCGGCGCGGGGGCCGCAGGGGGGCGCGGAGCGCGCGGGGCGGAGCGGCCGCGGGCCGCGGGCCCAGGAAGCCGCGGCGGGGGCCCTGAGGGAGCGGCCGGGCGGCTGCGGCGGACGGGAGGACGGCGTGGGGGGGGGGCGAGCGGGTTCGCGTGACGGCGGCGGCGGCGGGCGGGGTGGGGTGGGGAGGTGGGACCCGTGCGACCGCGCGGCGTGGAAGGGAGAATGTATTGCTTCCTAGCGTGTAAGGTGAAACGAATCCACACGACCCCCGCCCCCACGAGCGCGCGCGCTCACGCGTGTGTGCGCCCCCCCAATCCTTCGGGGTGGCTTCCTCCCTTAGCGGACAGCGCTGAAGCAGGTGAGAGCCTGGCGGCGACTTCTCAGAAGCCCCCCCCACTCCCCGCCCCCCGAAGAGAAGCGAGCGCCGCGAGGTGATTCGGTCTGGTAGGAAAATGGCAAGTGAGGAGCTGGTTGAAGTGCTCCTCGGTCGGGCATTCAAAGCCCTCCAAATCTGGCCCCACTTTAGCTGTCCAATCACAGCCGCCTCCATCCCCCCTGCAAGAACTCCCAGCTCCAATCAGGGAAGTCTCCATGCCATCCCCGGCGCAGCAGATTCATTCTTCCTTGGTGCCTTTGCCCATGCTGTTCCCCACCCCCTTGCCAGGGCTGCCCTCCCTACTTTCTATTCCCAATCAGCCCAGGCTCTGAGACACCGCTCAAGTCGCGGCTTGTCAGGGTCCCTGGCAGCCAAGGCCCCTCCTGTTTCTCAAAGAAACACATGTAATACAACATGGAGGCCCAAGCCTGAGCCAAGAACTCTTCCTCTGCGGCCATCTACACCCACCCCCGCCGGAGACTGCCCACCCGCTCGCCCTCTTCCCATTCACGCTCAGAGAGCTTTGCTGTCTGGGAGGGAGACTGCCCCCCACGAGTCAGTCCTCCTAGAGTAGAAAGATGGGCTTTTCTAGGTGGGGCTGGTCTGGAAGGCTAAGAGCCTGGGTGCAGAAGACAGCAGCCAAAGCCTCTGGCACCAGATGGAACAGCTGCGCAGCTCTCACTGACCTTTTTCTGGGCCTGTGGCTGTCATGAGACTCCCAGCTCTTAACTTTTCTGACAGGGTTTCTATCAGACTTCTACCTGTCCGATTTTTCTGGCCACTTTCCTGGGTGGACTTTGAGCTGGGAGGCTCTGCCACTTTTCAGACTTCTAGTGGGTGGGGAATCTGATTTGGCTTGGGTTGCGTGGTCTTTTGAGTGCACTGTTCCTTGCCTTGGCCTGAAACGCTCCTGCTTTTGTCCATGTGGCCTCAGGCCTGGTTCACAGACTCCGGGCCCAGACTCACCCTGAATGTGTGTGTACCTGGCTGGGTGGAGGGAAGGACACTTGTGTGCAAAATACAGTTTCTTCGTGAGAATACAGCTGTGTTCTGAGTACCCAATGCACGGATTGTATCACGAATGAGCCCCCTTTTCACAACCTAAGGATACAACAGTTTAGGCTAAGTGCAGGCAGCTGTTGAAATTTATTTTGCACATGTGTCAGTGTTTCCTATGCATACTGCATTTTTCTGGCACTGATAGATACAGTTCACAGTGGCATAACTGAAGAATAGCTAATGGTAGCTAATGCTTGTTGAACCCTTACTGTGCCATACTAGCACCTTGTGTACACGATTAGAGTTATGCTTCCCCAAAACTATGTAATACTAGCAGTCTCTGTATTTTACAGATGAAACAAAAGCTTAGAAACGTTAAATGACATTTTAATATAAGAGCCAGGGTTTAAATTGTGAATGTTAGTTTTAGACCTCGCAAGCCGCTGTTGAACCTAGGATTGTAATAGAAAATCTTGAATGCATATTTATAAATTCTGTGATCGAGGGGAAGATGATATAAAAAGACAGTGAGAAGCCAAGCGGTGGTGGCTCTCGCCACTAATCCCAGCACTGGAAGGCAGAGGCAGGTGGATCTCTGTGAATCAAGGCCAGCCTGGTCTACAGAGTGAGTTCCAGGACAGTTGCCAGGGCTGTTACAGAGAAACCCTGTCTCGAAAAAACAAAACAAAACAAAAAGACAATGGAAAAAGTGGCCAACCCCTTTTTAAAATATGTATCTTTTTAAAGAGAGAATAATGGCTTCACATTGCCACAACCTGAGGGGGAGATTCATCAAAGAAAGGTAACTGATACCTGCTAAAGACCTTTAAAAAAGGGAAGTCGAGAACCAAGATGTCTTTAAAATAACTTCACTACCGGGTGTCACACAGGCTGGCTTCCCGAGTGCAACTTCTGAGTTCTTAATAGGTTCCATAAAGAGCTACATAGTTCACAGCCACCACTAGAGGGCCCTCCAGAGTTACAGCCCCGATTTGCCCTCTAGCGGCGATTCCGAACAGAGTGTGTTTACGCAGATTTGGGACCTTCCGGACTGGCAGCAAGGCCATTGGAGCAGATATACAAAACCATTATGTTCAACCAGCCCTGAGAGGTTTGTGACTAGTAACAGACTGAAGAGATCCTATAGCCAGAATGAGACTCCTTCCAGGAAAAGAAAGATCATTAATCACCCTTGACATTTGAGAGGTAAGTCTGGGCTTTGTTATAATTTTCATAGGAAACTGAATTTAAAAACTATGCTTTTAAGAAACCTGAGAAGAAAAAAAAAAGTGAAGTCACCTAAAAGCCAAACAGATTCTTTCAGTAAAGGCTAGACTTAGAAATGTGATTCATTTTCTTAGTTTCAGTTCACTCCCATAGGAGGTAACATAAAACATTTTAGTAAGTATGGATTTTTAAGATAGCATTGATTGCTGGGCAGTGGTGGCCCACACCTTTAATCCCAGCTCTCGGGAGGCAGAGGCAGGTGGATCTCTGAGTTCGAAGCTAGCATGGCCTACAGAGGGAGTTCCAGGACAGCCTAAACTACACAGAGAAACCCTATCTCAAAAAACAACAAAACAAAACAAAAATAGCATTGATTTTGAGCACAGTCCAATCTCAGAGAGTATAAGTGTATTTCCCCTTGAGGGTGTGTATGACACTGGAAAAAACAATCTGAGGAACACCCGTGTAATGGGGAAGAAAAGCTCTGGTCTTGGAGTCAGATCTGGGAATTCAAATGCTATTTCACCTCTGTGAACATGGAAATAGCGATGCACTCCATAGGGCTGTTGTAAGAAGCAGCATGTAGATGGATATGTAAACCACTGAAGTGCTCTAACAAGAGAACTGACAAAGTGGGTTGTGAACAACTCAGGAGTAGACTAACTTATGCTAGTAGTCAGGGACATAATTCCTGGTGCTTAGGTGTTTAGTAGATATCATTTAAATTCAGTAATTAACTTTAACTTTTTTCTAGTATTGTTATGTATATAAGCCTCATCTCCTTTATGAAACTGTCTAGAGTGTGACATATATTTACACTATACTTATCTCTATGGATTAATGAAGTAAAACTCATAATGTACTAGGTATGAGGAAAATTAATACCACATAATATTATTGGGTGCAGAAAATATAAATTAGATGTAAGCTGAACTCAAAGTACTTTATATTATTTGAAGCGGAGATCAATTAGTATATTGATGTATGAGATGAATTCTAAAATATAATTGCCTTAGTTTATTTTCTGTTGCTGTGATGAAACACTATGACCAACGGTTCATAAAAGAAAACATTTAATTAGGCTTACTGTTTCAGAGGGTCAGAGTCCATGATGTCAAAGCAAAGTGTGGCGGTAAGAATGGGTGAGAACTCATATCTCAAACCACAAGTAGAGGATTGAGAGTCACACTGAGAGTAACTATTCTCAGTGACACTCCTATTCCAACAAGATCACAGCTTCCAAGCAGTTCCACCAACTAAGGATTAAATATTCAAACATATGTGCCCATAGGGCTAGTCTTATCCAAATCACTACAATAATGTCTATTAGTGTAGAGATAGATCGGAGAGAATAGTATGTTGGAGTTAGAACTTTCTAGAGGAGGCCTCTTGGCTGACCTCTCAACTGGGTATTCTTTAGATGAAGAAGAGGCAGAACCTGGGTGTGCTGACTAGTGTTATGTTGACTTGACATTGCTATAGTCAACTGAGGAGAGTGAACCTCACTTGAGAAAATGTCTCTCTAAGACTGGGCTGTAAGCAAGCCTGAAGGGCATTTTTTTGTTTTGTTTTTTTTTGTTTGTTTGTTTCTTTTGTTTTGTTTTCGCTTTTGTTTTTCAAGACAGGGTTTCACTGTGTAGCTTTAGTTGTCCTAGAACTTGCTTTGTAGACCAGGCTGTCCTCAAACTCACAGAGATCTTCCTGCCTCTGCCTCCCAAGTGCTGGGAATATAAAGGCATTTGCCACTACCACCTGGCTGAAGGGGTATTTTATTTTTTTAATTCTTATTTATTTATTTATTTAGGTTTTTGAGACAGGTTTTTTTCTGTAGCTTTGAAACCTGTCCTGGAACTAGCTCTTGAAGACCAGTCTGGCCTCAAATTCACAGAGATCCACCTGCCTCTGCCTCCTGAGTGCTGAGATTAAAGGTGTACACCACCACTGCCCAGCGAAGGGCATTTTCTTAATTAGTAATTGATTGGGGAGAGTCCAGCTCATTGTGGGTGGTGTCACCTCTGGGCTGATGATCCTGGGTTCTATAAGAAAGCAGGTTGAGCAAGCCATAAAAAGCAAAGCCAGCAAACAACATCACTCTGTGGCCTCTGCATCAGTTTCTGCTTCCAGGTTCCTACCCTGACTTCCTTCCATGATAGACTAACATGTGGAATTGTAAGCCAGATAAACCCTTCCCTCCCCGACTTGTTTTGGTCATGATGTTTCATTATAGTAATAGCAACCCTAACAAAGACAAAAATTGGTACCAGGATCATGGGATATTGCTGTAACAGACCTGACCATGTTGTTTTGGGGGGCATTGTGGAATTATAACTTTGGGCTAGAAAAGTAATTGAGTGTTGAGAGCTCAGTGGGCTGTTCTGTGCAGCTTTGAAGATACAACTGTTGAGAGCAGTGCAGATGATAGAGGCTTGGCTTGTAAAGTTTCAGAGGGAAGCAGACTTTGCTGGGTCATTTGTGTGAAGAATCTGTGGTGTCTGGTTAGCTGAAAATGAAAAACAAAGTCTAATTAACAAGAGACCAGAACCATTAATATAAAACCTATGCTTTTCTGGGACGAAGGATGCTGGTCAGCTGGTCCTGAGGTATCAACTGTGATTAAGACTAGACCAACATTGCTGAGGTGAAATCTGGGAAATGTTTCCTCAGGGTTAGCACATAGAAGCTGGATTCCAGAGGCAGCCAAGGTTGTACCTTGTGCTGGCTGCTGAACTTGGTAGTGTAAGAGTCTCCCAGATGGTACTACTGGTTTTGAAGGCATCAAGGGGTCATGGAGAGCATCTAAGGTTTGGCACTGTGCGGCAGGGCTGGAGTCCAGAAACAGCCCCAGAGAAGCTGTTGGTGAAAGTGCAGTCCAGTTGCAGCAAGAGACGTCAGCATTTTGAAGATGCCAGTACGAGGGGATGATCACCAAGAACAGCAGCAGCAGTGGAGTGAAGCAGCCAGAGTCTAGAAGACAAGCTGTGTGTGCTGTAGAAGGCAGAGCCAGAGAAGTGACCCAGGGCCCCTGGGGAAGTCCAGAAGATCGTGAATAAATCTTAGATACTGGGCATTGAGTAATTTACACAATTGGAGGATGGTTTTGTTTTGATTGTGACTGTGCCCTGGTTCTTTCCTTTTAAAATAAGAAAGTATTTAACTTATTTTTAATTTTATACGAGCTCATAGTTGAGAGACTTTGGATTTTAAAAGAGACTGCATTTTTTAAAGTATTTGAATTTGTTAGCCAGGTTGTGGTGGCGCATGCCTTTATTCACAGCACTCGGGAGGCAGAGGCAGGTGGATGTCTGTGAGTTTGAGGCCAGCCTGGTCTACAAGAGCTAGTTCCAGGACAGGCTCCAAAGCTACAGAGAAACACTGTCTCATCAAACCAAAAAAGAAAAAAAAAAGTATTTGAATTTGTAAGACTTGTGGGACTTTTTAACTTTGAAAATATTTTATATTGTAATGTTGATATTAATATGTATTGATGGGATAAACAAGAAAGGAAAGGGTGTGGCTTAATAATGATGTGTTTTTGTGTCAAGTTGACAAGGGGTCAACTGTGCAGCCAGTTTTATGTCATCTTGATACAAGCTATAGTCATCTGGAGAAGAGGGAACTTCAATTGAGAAAATATCTCTGTAAGATCAGGTTATAGGCAAACCTGTAGGGCATTTTATTAATTAGTGATTGATAGGGGACAGCCCAGCCCATTGGAGGTGGTGCCACCTCTAGGCTGCCGGTTCTGGGTTCTTTAAAGCAGGTTGAGCAAGCCATGAGGAACAAACCAGTAAGCAGCAGCCCTCAGTTGCCTCTGTATCAGCTTCTGTTTCCATGTTTCTGCCCTGACTTCCTTCAGTGGTGGACTATGGTGTGGAAGTGTAAGCCTTATCAACTCTTTCCTTTCCAACTTACTTTTCTTTTTATTGTTTGTTTTTCAAGACAGGGTTTCTCGGTGTGCAATAGCCCTGGCTGCCTGGAACTGGCTTTGTAGACCAGTCTGGCCTTGAACTCACTGGGATCTGCCTCTGCCTCCCAAGTGCTGGGATTAAAGGTGTGCACCCCCACCAAGCCCCAACTTGATTTTGGTCATGGTGTTTGATCACAGCAATATCAAGCCTGACTAAGACACAGGGGAAGACAGATTTCAGGTAAAGGACACAGCATGAGCAGTGATGGGCATCCGTGTGATGAAAGAAAAATGCAAAGTCCTGAGTCATCTGTGGCCTGATCCTTAATGAAATATAATCGACGGAAAAAGTAGTGGGGAGTCTCTGGGTTTGGCTTTAATCTACACCCAAAGTTTCAGGTAACTTGACTATATGCTTTTTGTTTCAGATTTCTTAAAGGCATAACTTTTAATTCTAGTCTATCAGTCTACGTTACAAAACAGTGTTCTGTTATTAATTGTGATTGTTCTGTCAAAAGATGATGGGGCCTAAAGTTGGTTTAATCACTGATAATATTAATTGCCATAAACAATGGTGGCTTAACATAGAAATGATAAATTCTACCCCATTCTCTGTTTTGTCTCACCTTAAACATATAAATATCCTCTTTCCCCTGGTTGTAACATCCTCTGTTTTCTTCCATCTCAAGCCTTTCCTTCTAGGAGCTTAAATGTAAGAAGCCTCCCATGTCATTTAAAGAACCAGGAAAGAAGGCCTCCTGTCCCCTTCACCCCTTCCTTGCCCAATTTCTGATATTTTTATTTCAGAAACTAATGAGTATATCTTTGGGCTTAATTGTCTTTCAAAATTCAAGTTGTCCTTGGAAGGAGTGCTATGTCAAGTTCCATGGTTATAGTATGATGTACAGTCTCGCCTTTAACTGTGTTAAGAGAGGGGAAGAAGTTGAGAAGGAGTAAAGAGGAAGCAATTACAAAAGAGACAAGTTGCAACGTTTAAAACTAAGTGAGCATTGGCAAATTTGGACAGATGTTCTAAAGCCTTGTATACTACGAGGCCCAATGTGAAAATGTGAGTCCTGTTTGAACACATGTCTTTCATCCTGAGACTAAAATAATGGCCTATGAAGGCCAGGTAGCTGAGTAACGCTGTTCGTGCTGTCTGGCTAGGAGATCCTACCCATGCAAGCCCTTCTTTCAAGTTCCCTTTGCTTATCTCTAAGGACAGTGGCTAAGGTTCATATAATATACTTAGCTGTTCAAGTGGAAGGTATAAAAATGAATGCCAAATACTGCTTGGATTTCATTTAGGAAAAATTTCCTCTATTTGGTAGTAGATACATGTTTATATTGACCTGAATTCTCTTGTATTAAGGAGGGTTCAAGTTAATATCAACTGTCTGAATTTCAAAGAAAGTGTTTACTTTTACTTGGGTCCAAAAAGGTCCGAAGTAGAAATCTAATACCTCAGAAATTCAGGCCAGCTGTAGCTCTGAACAGAAGCATGTGACCTAAAAGTATATTTACCTAACTTTAAAAGTGACAATGAATAGACCTTCAGAGCCAATCCTCTGTACAGTGAGGAAGTCAGTGCAGGTGTAGGCTGAACTGGAGGGAGCCTAACCAGTAATCCACAAATTATTTCAGTTCAAGGTAAACTAAAGTACACACAGTATACAAATTATTATTCTGGGACCTTGAAAAAATTTAAACACAAGTGTCAAAAAAGATACTGTTCTTATCTTCAAGAGATTCATAAATGTAATTGGAGCACTAAACATACAGATTTTTCTTAAAACAAGACAAAATACAAGCCTCTTAAACTTGCTCTGAAGAGCCTGTTCTCTCTTTCTTGGGTCTGTCTTTTCAGATTCACCGTACAATCAGGAGTCTACTGGAACACAGCTCATAGTGAAGACTACACACACACATATTATAATATTATATTTCAAGATAGTTTGTACAAGATTTGCCAAAAAAAGTTGGAAATGAACTAGCAAATCGATCCCTTTCTTATAGAATATGACCATGACAATGAGAAAAGGCTAGGCAGTTGTCAGGAAAACTGGTAGCTGAAGGACACAAGAGAAGGCCTCCTTCAAAATCATTAGACATCAGTTACCAGTGGAGGCAGAGAATAAGCAGGAGCTTACAGAAGATAAGATAGTTGCTTAGTGATCGTAGAAACTTGATAGGATTTAAACAATTTTCAGGTGCAGCACTAAAGTAAGAAGGGCATGAATGAGGAAAAACGGATCAATAGCCTGGCACTGGGAGACCCAAAATAACACAAGTGACCTCATACACTCTGAAGGAGAGCTAGGGAAAAAAAGTTCACTTAGATGCTATGGTGATTAATTTTCATTTTCAGTTCGACTAGATGAAAAAACACTGGGGCTGGAGAGATGGCTCAGAGGTTGAGAGAACTGACTGCTGTCCTGGAGGTCCTGAGTTTAAGTCCCAGCAACCACATGATGGCTCACACCCATCTATAATGAGGTCTGGTGCCCAGAACACTAGATACATAATAAATAAATTTTTTAAAAAAGAAAAAACACCTGGGCGTTAATAAGGCAATTTTTAAGGTGTACTATATGTGTGTGCTTCAGGGAAGACTCACTCTGAATGTAGGTGACTCCATCCCATTGGCTGGGTTCCAAGAGTGAGCAAAGTGGGTGAGTACCAGCATTTGTCTATCTCCACTTGCTGACCCATTTAGATGCAGGCTCACACCCCTAATGCTTCAGTCTGAAGCAATTCCTGCCACTGTACTTGCACCATGTATTTTGCCAGTGTGTTTTCCCAGCCATTGGGCTATATCATGTGTCAAAACAAATCCCTAGAAAAGGTCTCATATATCCTAAGCTGGCCACCATATCAATGAATGTCTGATCCTTCTGCTTCTGTATGGTGCTAGGAATTGAACCCTGGGCTTCATGCATGGTAGTGAAACATTCTACTAACTAAGCTACATCTCATACATCGCAAGCCCCAGTTCTCTCTCTTTCTTTCTTTCTTTCTTTCTTTCTTTCTTTCTTTCTTTCTTTCTTTCTTTCTTTCTTTCTTTCTTTGTCTGTCTTTCTTTTTT
Organism: Ondatra zibethicus; assembly: GCA_004026605.1. Classification (NCBI taxonomy): domain Eukaryota; kingdom Metazoa; phylum Chordata; class Mammalia; order Rodentia; family Cricetidae; genus Ondatra; species Ondatra zibethicus. The sequence continues at coordinate 17,947 of PVIU01003144.1, read as the reverse complement.
GTTTTTTGGTTTTTTGCTGCTGTTGTTGTTTTTTGTTTTTTGAGACAGGGTTTCTCTTTATAACAGCCCTGGCTGTCCTGGAACTAGCTCTTTTAGACCAGGCTGGCCTCAAACTCACAGAGATCCACCTGCCTCTGCCTCCCAAGTACTGGTATTAAAGATGTGCGCCACCACTGCCCATCTTGACAAGTTGCGTCTTGTCAAGTATTTGGTGATAGCCATGAGAAAAGCAACTAATCCAGTTACCATTGCAGCTCTAGCAACTTATTTGTGGTGATATTTTGTTTGTGATCTAACAAATAAAGCTTGCCTGAAGATCAGGCTGCAGAGCTAAGCCACTAGTTAGCCATAGAGGCCAGGCAGTGGTGGCTCACACCTTTAATCCCAGCACTGAGATGGATCTTTGTGAGTTCAAGGCCTCCCTGGGCTACACAGTATTGATTCAGTCTAAAAGAGAATCAGGGCTAGGTAGTGGTGGCTCATTCCTTTAATCCCAGCACTAGGAAGGTGACAGGAAGGGATATGACTGGGCGGAAAGGAGTATAGGGTGGGAGATGACAGGAGCTCAGGATGCAGTCTGAGGGCTTATAGAGACAGGATACCCCATTCTGTCTGAGTATTTTGTAGAGGTAAGAACTAGTGGCTGGTTGCTCTGCTTCTCTGATCTTTCAGCTTTGACCCCCTAATATTGGACTCCGGGTGCTTATTATTAAGACCAATTAGAATTCATGCAACACTTATTTGTCTTCTCAGACCTCAGGAACAGTTTTGATATGACTCTTTCTTCCTTCAATAGAGTTGTCTACATACAAAGATATTCCTGATCACTCATTGTTTCAGAATTGCATCTTCTCTGGAGTGTTTCCTTATCCTCTCTCCACTCTACCCACTCCTCTACCTCTTTTCTGTGTCTTCTATAGTACCTTACACAGCCTGTGTCAGACACTGTCCCATTATAGGCTTATTTCTTGGTTCCTGTTTCTGCCCTTCCTATGTCTGTGACTCTGTATACTGTGACTCATATGTGAGCAGGAAGTGTGTTTTCATTCTCTGTATCTACATCATAAAAGGTAGTCAATACTAGAGTACCCAGACAGTCTGTGCTTGTTGAACTGAGTTAGTGAATTAGAAAAAGTCTAGGTTAAAAAACAAAAGCTTGAATAAAAGAAAAGGGAATGGGCTAGCAAGAAAGCTTGATGACAAATCTGTATACTAGGAAGTTGAGGGCTTAATTTCTACTTAACAATTCATCTCTCTGTGACACTATACAACTTTTCTCAGCAGCTGATTTTATCTGTTAAGACTGACATCTGGTGCTGAGACTGGAGCCTAGTGCTAAAGGCATTTAGGCCAGCCCATTGTTCTCAAAGAAAACGGATTTCTCAAAGAAATGTCCAATTTCTCATGTGGATACAGATCCACATTCTTGGATGGGCCAGGCTTGAAGCTTACTCTCAAGGGGGTTGTATGGGTGTGATAGGCTAACATTCCACTTGACCTCAGCCCTAATCTTTCCCTCTTTGGACTTATTCTCCAGCTGGTAGAGTAGTGATTATAAAAACTCCCTCACACAATTACATTATGGATTCAATGAAAGCCATTCATGAAGTTACTCTCTCAATGCTTTATGTATAGTAAGAGATAAATGCTTGTGGGAGGGAGAGAAGGGAAGTGAAGAGTAGGGTAGTGGTAGAAGACAAGACAAAAAGAGGACTATTGAAAAGCAAAGTGGACCCAAATATGGTACTATATCCTTTTATCCTAGAACTCAGGAGACACTAAAACAGGATGATGAATTTGTGGCCAACCTGATCTACAGAGTGAGTTCAAATCTAGCCTGAGCCTACATAAAGAAACTGAAAAGAAAAAAAAGTTAGCCAAGAAACAAAAGTGACAACAGCCTGGTTATTGTGTCACTGCTTAAAATCTGGTGAAGTACAGATACTTACCAGAAACCACACTGTTCCTAAGTAGCTACCACTAGAGAGTCCTTGATCAGAGCATGGAAGGACATTCAAACACTGCCACCAGATAGCAAGATAGACCAACACTAGATGCCAAGGGGTAGACTTGCCTACACCAAGGAGAGAACATAGAGATTCAACAGTTACCATCTGTTATTGTTTGACTCTGACATGTCTCCTTGATATTGTAGGAGAGGGGATTGTGTGTGCACATCGCCTGTGTGGAGGTCAAGGGGCAACTTTGTGGAGTGCATTCTCATACCTTTACATGGATTCTGAGAATTAAACTTAGGTCATTAGGCTTGTGTGGCAAGTATTTTACATCCTAAACCATTTTGCCAGCCCCAGGTTTATGTTTGATTGCTTGTTTCTCAGCTGGTGGCACCATTTAGGAGATAGGCCTGTAGCTACTCTTTCTCTGTCCTACCTTCCATCTCCCAAATAACCACATAGAGACTTCTTATTAATTATGAAAGCTCATCCGATAGCTTCATCTTGTTTCTAACTAGCTCTTATAACTTAAATTAACCCATTTCTATTAATATGTATGCTGCCACATAGCTTTTTTACTTCATCTCCATAGTTCTCATACTGCTCGCTCTGTGTCTCGTGGCATCTCCTCCCTTCTTCCCAGCATCCTCTGTGCCTGGATAGCCTGCCTAGCTATTGATCATTCAGCTTTTTATTAAACTAATCAAGGTGACATATCTTTACATAGTGTAATCAAATATCTCACAACATAGGCCTACCTAGTGGAAGTGGGCCTCTAGTGGGCCTTTGGAGGGTATAATACAACCCTGCTTCTGGCCTCAGACTTGTTTCTGGTCCACTGTCATGTGAACAGCTATTACATGCTCCATGTCTAAGATAGTCTGCTACATCTTCCCTGCTATCATAAACTGTAACACTTTAAATCTGTGAACCAAGATACAATTTTCTTCCCATTAGTGTGTCTCCCTACCACCTTTGCCCTTTTACCCAGGATTGAATGTAGGACATCACGCATGCAGGTCAAGTGTTTTATCATTGAACTATATCCCCCAGGAGTTCTTAAGTTGTTTCTATCAGGTATTTAGGTCACAGTAATACACAAGTGACTAATACCCAAACTCAGAGAATTCTGAGTCTATAGAGAAGTGCAACAGCAATTTCTCCAAATAACAACCCCAGTCCCAAAGAGAGAAGAGTAGTTAATTTATCATTATTATTAATTATTATTATTTGTGTGTGTGTGTGTGTGTGTGTGTGTGTGTGTGTGAGAGAGAGAGAGAGAGAGAGAGAGAGAGAGAGAGAGAGAGAGAGAGAGAGGGTTTCTCTGTGTAGCCCTATGTGTCATGGAACTTGCTCTGTAGACCAGGCTGGTCTTGAACTCACAGTTATTTGCCTGCTTCTGTCTCCTAAGTGCTGGGATTAAAGGAGTGCACCACCACCACCCAGAAAGAAGGTATGTATAATCAGTTGGAAAACTTCAAGGACTACTCATAGGAATTCCATAACAGTATTTCTCCTGAGGTTCCTAAAGAAGACAGACCAACTATTCATGTTAAGGTCTTTAAATGTCCACAAAATATAGGGTGTAAGGGCCTATTCTTTCTAGCTTTTTTAGGAAGGGTTTCCCTGATCAGTGTTACAAGTGTTACAATCTCTTAAAGTTATCTCCCAGTGGACTCTAAACAGGCTTCTTAGTAGGCAAGGATTGATATGGCAGGGATGGGAGTGGAATTGTAAAACAAGAAAGCTTAGCTCAATTTTTCTGTCTGAAAATGTTAAATATGTCAGTGATTCCACTTCAGTGTTAGAGTGGAAAAGTGGTTAGAAGTCACAGTTCTGCAGCCAGTGTCTCCTGTCCCTGTGAAAGGATATTTTTAAAAAGGCCATTGAAGAGACTACCCAATTTGTTTGAAAGGCAAACAACTAACTACCCCTCTACTGATGTCAATAAAAGTCATCTTGTTTTCAGTATTCTCAGAAACATCATGGGGGTGGGCTTAAATTTTCTTTCTGTGTCAAAGAAGTGCAGTTTCTTTAAAAAATGTTTGAAAATAAAAATGGCAAAGCCAGTGTGCCACTTGTAAATGATGTTCCTTAGTTTTCTTGAAAGAGTTTAATTGAAGATCCTGTGTAGGAAGGGAGGTTAAATCAAGATTTAAGTGTGGAGGGAATTTATCTCTACACACAGGGAATTACAGAAAAGACTCAGAGATGAGAGTGGGGGGCAACTAACAGGTAACAGATCTGGGAAGAAAAAGTGCCAGCAATGATGCAGATTTTTTTTAGGAGATGGTATCAAGGCTTGGAAAAACAAATCAGAACATTTGTACTATACATATTGGCTCCAGACTATGGAGAGGGTAGAAGAAATGTGGGCTTAGCAAGCCTCAGGTCCTTCCCTAGTAAGCTAAGTGATCAAGATACTACTGACGTCTTCCCTTCATGTACTTGTAATGTCTTAGTTAAAGTGCACTTGCTGACCCTGGAAGGCAAGGAACAGAGCAGTAGCAAGAGACTCTAGGAGAGGAGGTTCCTCTGCAAGAAAACTTTCTGTCTCATGCCATCTCTTCCCCTGTGATCACCAGCTACCTGTTTCAAGCAGAAGCAGAGAGCTAAAGGGAATCTTTTCTACAGAGTAGAATACAGTACAGGAACCCTGTAGGCTTATGGAAACTCCAAGCTCAACAAATAAAAGATGCAGCACACACAGAGTTGACCAATTAAAGAAAGGGGTAAGAAGTTATTTTAAAAGTTTATAATTTTAAGAAAAGCATAAGTATGTAAGTAAACCGTGTGCCTGTATTACACACAAAACAGCTATTCATTAGGACGTGTTATTCAAAATTAGTACAGTGATTTTTAGAGCTTAAAACCACTATATTTTCCCTTCCTATAGTGAGATAGGGCCTCTGATGTAGCCAAGCCGGCCTTGAGCTCTCAACCCTCTTCCCTCATCCTCCTGAGCACTAGTATTGTAGGCATGTACCACCATGCCTGTAAAAGTGTGACTTTTGTCTAGTATGGTGATCTCAGCACTCAGAAGGCAGAGGCAGGCAGACCTCTGTTAGCTCAAGGCCAACCTGGTCTACATAGCAAGTTCTAGGGCAGCCAGGGCTACATAGACTCCATCTCAAACAAAACAAAACAGTGATTTTTGTTCATTTTATTTGTATATCTCTATGAGAGTATACCATATGTATGGGTGCTCACACAGACCAGATGAGGACATTGGATACCTTGCAGCAAAAGTTCCAGGAAGTTTTGAGTTGCCAGATATGGATGCTGGGAACCAAACTTGACTCTTCTGGAAGAATAACTAGTATTCTTAAATGCTGAGCCTTTTCAGCCCCTTAAATGTTCTTTTTGAAATAAAAATCTTAATAGATCTGTATCAACAATAGAATCTTTTGAAACAATGACTATATGATAAACTTCAACAAAGTAAGAGTTCAAGAAAGATTAAAGATAAAGTTCAAGAATCAATGGGATAGGAGAAAAAAGTAATTAATTCATAGTTGTCTAACTACAGTATGATTAAAATTAAAATCTAGATTAGATTTTCCCAGATCTGCTTCAGTAAAAGGCCAAACAGTAATTACTTCAGTTTTATGATCTATATGGTCTTTTATCACAACTTAGATCTTTTTGCTCTAGTGTGAAAAAGCAGTCATAAATAAATTAGTACCTGAATGGTGTACCACTGTTCTAGTAAAACTTTATTTACAAAGGGAAGGAACAGACCAACTCCTATTCTAGATGATTGAACATAAGAGTGTTAGGATAAAGCCTTGTTGAACAGATAGAAGTTCTGAATGTAAGGTAAAAATACACACAATTAAGAGGCAGGGGAAAGTCAATCAATCTGTCATTCAGTGACAATGGATGAAATTTCTTCAATAAAAGGAAATAATTTAAAATTTGGCTAAAAATGACAGATCTAACCATGTTATTTAGAATATGTTATAAATAGGCTATGAAGGGGCTGGAAAGATGGCTCCATGATTTAAGAGCACTTGTTGCTCTTTCAGAGGCATGGGGTTCAGCTTTCAGCAACTACATGACAGCGAACAGCTTTCTGGAACTCCAGTTCCAGGGGATCCCAACACCCTCTTCTGACCTCTGTGGACACCAGCATGCACAAAGTGCACAGACACACATGCAGGCAAATTACTCATACACATAGAGGAAAATACACAATTTAAAAAGGAGTCTTTGAGGATATTTTAGCTCTGTCATAGTTGGTTTTTTTTTTCCCTTGTGATGGATAAGTGCTTAAACATGTAACTGGTAGAGAAAGTGTAAAAGAAAAGCCCCATGGCTTCAGAATGGTCATTCTAACTATAGAAGTTCAGTGAAATGGATAGAGTTTAGGATTGGACAAATGTTCACTTGAGTGGCTATTTAGCTGTGTGATATTTTTACCTGTGAATTCATAACAATAAAGTGATTTAAAATAAAACATCATACAAAGAAATATTATATGGTTACTAGCAGAAGAAAAGAAATAAGGTAACAGTGTGTGAGATTAAACAAGCAAATTGAATGTTTAAAGAATTTGACATTCCTATTGATGAAAATAAATTCCATGAGAAGTTTTACTAACAGTAAACCTTTATAAATCACACACTAAATCACCAAAATCATGTTTATCACAGAATGAATACAGTAAGAATTTACAGAAATGTAAGAACAGAAAACGTCAGAACTTTGGAAAACTAATACATACCTCAGAAACTGACAGATCAGGTAGGAGAACTGTTGAAGTAGACTGAGTTTGAACAGCACAACAAAGCAGCTTGCTTGAGTAAAAGACTTTGGCCGCAATAAACAGTGAGTGTCCAGTGTCTTCAAACACATATGAAACATTAACCAGCTTGCTAAAGCACAAAGAATAAGTTAATAAAGTCCCAGATAAGAAATCATTTAGATCGGGAAGTGATGGTACACTCTTTTAATTCCAGTACTCGGGAGGCAGAGGCAGGTGGATCTCTGTGAGTTCGAGGTCAGCCTGGTCTACAAAATGAGTTCCAGGACAGCCAAGCAAGGCTACACAGAAAGACTCTGTCTTGAAAAACCAAAACAAACAAACAAATAAAAACATTTAGATTTCAGTCTTTGATTACACTGCTACTTGGCAGCATATCTTTTCTGTCCTTCATCAGCTGTTGTTCTCAATTAAATTTTGCTCGTTTGCCCTTCTGGTGTTCTCCTTCTAACTATGAGATAATGAACTGACTCAGGAATCTGGCAGTGTGGAGCAAGAAGGATGAACTTGCTCCCTTGGGAGTCTTTTAGAAGGCTGCTAGTAGCATTAGTAATTCTAGAAATACAGTCTTTAGATTGGCTACCACTTCATGTCCATCTTGATCACGTAGGTCATTCTTTTGGATGGGAACTGATACTATCATTTACCTTATGACTTCCTGCTGACTAGTCATGAGAATCTGTGTACTTTTGTTTATATTGGTTTTCTCTTTGTAAAACATCTTTCCTTTTTGGCTAACTGTTGTTATTTTGTTTGCCCTTATATTGATTTGTAGGCACTTTTAGATGTGAGCTTATTTATTGGCTATATTTACAACATACAAGATATGTTATATATACTTGTATAGCAAATATCTTTTACTAGATTGTGTTCTTATTTTGATGATGTCTTTTAAAAGATTTATTTTTATTACTTTTGATTATGTATTGGTGTATGTATATTCATATGAGTATGTGTACTCAAGTGCAGGTGCCCACAGAGGTAGGGGGTGTGGGATCTCCTGCAGCTGGATTTACAAATGGTTATGAGCCACTTGATATGGGTGCTGGAAACAATACCCTTTAATGCTAACTTTTGACAAATTTATTTTATTTGTGTGTGTGTGTGTGTGTGTGTGTGTGTTTGTGTGTCCCTGTAAGAGGCCAGTGGTTAACCTCAGCTGTCATTTCTCAGGTACTATCTACCTTGTATTTATTATTTTTAAATGACTTTTTTTGTTTGTTTATGTGCATGCATGTTGGTCAGAGGACAGCTTTTAGGTGTTGGTTCTCTGTTTCCACCACATGAGTCCTAGGGATCAAATTCAGGTTGTCAGGCTTGGTGTCAAGTTTCTTTATCCACACATCATCTCATTGACTCTTTTTTGTTTGGTTTTTGGTTTTGAGACAGGATTTCTCATTGATCTGGAACTCAGTAGGCCAGATTGGCTGGCCAGTAAGCCTTAGAGATTCACCTTTCTCTGTCTTCCCAGTGCTGGGCCTACAAGTGAGTACCATCTTGCCTGACTCTTTTTGTATGGGTTCTAGGAATCTAGTGCAGGTCATCTGGCTTGGCAGCAAGTGCCTTTTACCATCTAGCCATTTACCAGTCACGAAGATGTTTCTTGAATACCTTTGTAGGGCAGGTTTAGTGGAAATGCCTTTTCTTCAGTTGTTTCTGGCTAAAAGTCCTTATTTCTTCTTCTCTTTAGAAAAGCAGCTTCATGAGATATAAAATTCTACTTTGACAAAGCTTTCCTTCCAGCACCCTGCAGCTTTCTTTCCACTGTTTATAGCTCACATAATTGCTGATGAGTTGTCTAATTTTGATCTGCATTCTCTCTTCATAAAATTTCTTCTTATATCTGGCTGCCTTTATCTTTTATTTTTAGCAGTTTGGATATGATGCTTCCAGGTGACTTTATTTTTGTTACTCTTATTTATCCTGCCTAGGATTCTCTGACGGCTCTTGTTGATGCCTTTTCATTGCTGTAACAAGTACCTGAGATACTCAGCTTGTGAAAGGAAAAGGCTTATTAGCTCATAGTTTTGGAGGCTTTAAGTCATGTTTGACTGACCCCATTGCTTTTGGTTAGTTATGTATGTAGCACATCATGGTGGAGTCAGTGGTGGAAGAAAGCTGCACTCCTCATGGCTGGGACACCAAAGAAGAGAAAAAGAGACTGAAGAGACTGGCAGTTGGGATACTGTCTCCTTCCCCTCCCCCCAAGACAGGGTTTCTCTGTGTAACAGCTCTAGTTGTCCTGGAACTAGCTCTGTAGACCAGGCTGGCCTTGAACTCACAGAGATCTGTCTGCCTCTGCCTCCTGAGTGCTGGGATTAAAGGCATGTGCCACCACCACCCAGCTCCTGTTCTTCCTCTTCATGATATACCTCAATGACAAAAGACTTTGTAGTAGGTCCCACGTTACCTTCATTGGCTTGCTCCCCTATGGTAACAGCAGTGGGAAAGTCTTTAACATGTAGTCAGCCATTGGGGACAGATTACAGCAGCTAGCCATTACAGATTCATAGTTCCCTCCTCACCTCTCTCCTCCCTGTCTTTTTCATCCTTGGACTCTGGAACTTGAACCACTGGCCCCAGGTTTTCAAACCTGAAATCTCAAAATCCCAAAGACTATAGGAATAGCAGGGCTGAATTCCACCAATCAAAATGAATCATTTCTGATCTCTTACCACAGAGCTGCCACCCTGTCAGCCCCTCTCCATGCAGAGTCAAGCATCCACCCATTCATCTGCCCTCATTGAATGACAGGAACTGAAAAAAAGAGAGCAGCTCAAAGTAACAACTCCCACAGACTGTTCCCACGCAGTGTACTTAATAAACCCCTTTTGCTACACTGATCAGAAGTGGGTGAATTTTTTCACTGTTTACAACTCCAGGCCACAACATTAACATCTCTACAACTAACTGTGGGTCAGAAAGTTTTGCTGCCAGTCTGAGCTTTTATTCGGTTTAGTGCTTGTCAACAATGGTGGACAAGTTGACAGTTGAGACTCCTCCCCAGTGAGCCAGTCTTTGTGGTAGTCTTTCCCATCAGTGGCTCTAACCTACAAAGGAACCAACATAGAGCTTCTTCCCAAGGTTGGTTTCTTTTGCTGGCTCATCCTTTATGGCTATCCTCGTGTATTCTCCAGGTCTTACATGGCACATAATCATGTGGTGGGTTTTAATTGGTTTGATGTTGCTTTACATAGTGTATATATCCTGAGCTGTTTTCACTTGCCACAGGAATCCCAACATTTTGACTTTGCTTTTTCCTTCTTCGTGCATCACTATGACACCTAGTTAGTGAGTTCACAGTCTGTTAAGCCTTTTGCTACAGATGTTAATCCTACATTTTAAGATTAAAAAAATTATACATCTCCAATCTTCTGTTCTAGTCCCTTCAATGAAGCACTGTGGAGTCAGTCCTTCACAGGCTACCCTGGCTCTTCAGGACCAGTAGCTGAGCTGTGCTTGTTATTTTCACCTTATTGGGTCCTCTTGTCCCCACCCTGGGGACAAGAATTCTCCCTGAAGTACTTACCTCATTGCTCTGGGAAGTGGTGGGTTTACTGCTTTGTAAAGGAGAACTGCAGATTCTTAAAGCAGTTGAGAATGGTAGCTCTCAATAGGGAGGGTTTGGTTACTCCAGCAGACTCATATGTTTTTAGCTCAGTCTCAGAATTCAAGATTCCCATTGATATCAACCCAAATATTCCAGGTGTTACAGTCCAATTCAGTACACACAGAGACTCAACTATAGTAGATTACAGTTTTTTTGTTGATAATTTGAACAGTTTTTGGAGAGAATGTCAGTAACAGTTAAGTTTTGGGCTTAGTTATAAATTTCCTCTGCCTTCCCGCCATTGGAAACAGAGCCACTTTATATGCTGCTAAGGGGACCCTGTGGCTTTTCCCTCATCTTTTAACTGCTTGTTAATTGCTCTCAGTTTTCACCCTCGTCTACATCAATCCAGGTTAGCATTAGCAACAGAAACTCATAAACTGTCAGATACATCAATCTACCTATGATAATTATTTTCATTGATATATTATCCCTGTTGACAGCTTTCTACAGTTGCAAAGCTGGATGCTTCCCTCACTGACAGAGATAGTGGCCTTTCCATCAAAGACATGGTGAATGATGTGACTTCAAATCCCATCATCTTACATATTTTCTTAGATGTCATTAGTACCAGACCTGGTTGGACTTCCTTGTTTTCCCTTGTTCAGCAATGATATTCTGCTGTAATTCATCTCAGCCTTTAGCCCGCATGGCCTCCATGCCACTAGGGTCCCAGTTAACTATGCTTTGAATGAGCATCACAAACACTTATGTCCAATGTTTTCAGCCAGTTGACAGTTAACATTTTTGTTTTGTTTTATAGTAAACCAATTCAGATTTCTTTAACAAAATGTCTTAGATTGTAGTTTATAAACAATAGAAATGCTGCATCACTACCCGTGCTGGGGGCTGAGATCCAGGTACAGACAAATCCAGTGTCTGACTGAGACTCTGTTTCAGAGATTGGGCTGTACATGTGCGCTTGCATGGAAGGAATGAACAAGTCCTCTCGACCTCTTTTGTGGGAATTCCAACATCATTCATGAGAGCAGAAATCATCTCGCACAGGCCCTTCAGTACCACCACGGTGGAATTAGCCTTCAACATATAACTTAGAGAGGATACAAATACAATAGCATACATATAACATACAAATTTACCATTTTAAGTAATAAGCTATTCTAGAGTAATCAATAGCATTGATTATATTCACAACAGTATGTAAGCATCACACTATCTACTTCCACAATTTTCAAATTACCTTGGAAATCAACTCCGTGCCCACTGAAGAGTTTCTTCTTAGCATCTCTTTTCTTCGTTTGATTACTACAAATCTGTCGATTATTTTTATGCATTTGCTTATCATAGATATTTCAAATAAATGATATCATATACAATTTGGCTTTTTTGTGTCTCTTGTGTTTCACTTAGCACAATGTCTTTAATGTTCATCCATGTTGTACCGTGCTATCAATTAGTATTCCATTCCTTTTTATGGCTAAGTAATATTCAATTGTATGGATCTACCACATTTTATTTATTTACACATCAGTGGATGGACAGCTCAGTTGTTCCCATCTTTTGGCTGCTGTGAACAGCGTTGCTGTAAACATGTGTATACAAGCTTTTGTTTGAACATCTGTTTTCAGTTTGGAGTGTATATCTAGGAAGAGAATTGCTGACTCATCTATGGTTATTTCCTATGTTTAACTTTTTGAAGAACTGACAAAAACATCAGGTGTTTTGAGATGGGTTGTCCATCTATCTATTATTTCCTTTTTTTTTTCTTTGCTGTCATGCTTGGATAACTTTAAAATTTCTTCACTGCCACTAAGTTTTGCTCATTCATTGCCTTTCCAAAACCTTCTAAAATAAAACCTACATGAGTTTTCTTGGTGAGACTCTATCCCTGTCTTTCTTTTAACTTCATCATGATATGTCATCTCCCAGTTTAGCTATAATCCTTATTTCCATTCCAGATTTCACCCTTACACGTCTTTTTCCAAGCCCTCCAGATAAACAAGTTCATAATTACCTGAGCATATCGTCTTTCCAGTTCTTCTGGTTTTCCTGAGATGTTTCTTCATTCAGTCCCTAATCATGAGATGGATAGATTAAAAAGTATCCATGACTTAATTACTAAACACAAAGCCATTTTCTCTCCAGTTTAGATCACCTTTGAATGCAAGTATTTTGATCTAGTTAGAATTTTATATTATTCAATTACAGATTGTCATAAAATTCTAGAAAAGAAAAAATTTCAGAACAGGTTATACATTTTAAAATTTTTGTATATGTATGGATGTTTTGTGAGTTTGTTTTTTTTTTTTTTGTTTGTTTGTTTGTTTTCTTTTTCGAGACAAGGTTTCTCTGTAGCTTTGGAGCCTGTCCTGGAACTAGCTGTTGTAGACCAGGCTGGCCTTGAACTCAGCACTGCCTCCCAAGTGCTGGGATTAAAGGCATGAGCCACCACCACCAGGCTGTATGGGTGTTTTACCTCCATGATATAAGTGAGCCCTGTGTGTGCAGTACCTAAAGATACCAGAAGAGGTCATCAGATACCTGGGTGCTGGAGTTAACAGTTGTCAACTACCATGCAGGTGCTGAAGATTGAACATGGATCCTCGGAAAGGGCAGCTGTGCTCTTAACCAGAGCCACATCTCTTCAACCCCAGATCAAACAGTTTTAAAAAGAACAACAGTGTTTCTTGGGGATGGAAATAATTTTATGTATGAGTATAAAGGAGAAAATCCTGTCAAGGTAATGGTGGTAGTTAAAGAGGTGTGATATGTCACCTTTTGTGTGTGATCCTATGAAAAGAAAATGACTTCTGAAAATACAAGTTATCACCGAGAAACTTTTTTGTCTTTAAAGAGCAAAGATATTGTGTAAGACTGGAACTTCTGAAGAGACCATAGCTTTCTTGTCCTCTAAATTTATTGATGGTAATGTCAGTCATTTACTTTAAACATATCAAAATGAGGTACAGTAAAGAGAAAGACTATTGGTAAAAGAACACAGTTCAGCATATGTAAATGATTCTTAGAAATATTAAGTTGATTAAAGCCATGCAGTCACTAAATAAATAAAATAAATTTAAAAAAACCTAAGAGGGTCTTTATGCTACTTGAATAGATTAATAGATTACATTGTGGCAAGTTGGCTACCTGCACTACCTTCTGTTTTTTCTTTATTTGTATTTTTAATTGACAAGTGCACACACACACTAAGTTTTTAGGACAGAGACTATGTGATCCTGGCTGGCCTGGAATTTGCAATGTTGACTAGATTGGCCTGAAATATGCATAGACGTTGGGATTAAAGGCATGTACCATCACACCATATGGACAAGCGAAATTTTTGTGGATTTATGTTTTGACAAACATGGACAGATAGCATAATCAAGGTAATTAACAATGTGTTGCCTCGTGCATTTATTTATTTGAAGAGAACACTCTTAAAATCTATTCTTATAGCAATTTTTTCCTTTTTTTAAAGATTTATTTATTTATACAGTATCCTGCCTGTAGGCCAGAAGAGAGTACCAGATCTCATTATAGATGGTTGTGAGCCACCATGTGGTTGCTGGGAATTGAACTCAGGACCTCTGGAAGAGCAGTCAGTGCTCTTAACCACTGAGCCATCTCTCCAGCCCCTCTTGTAGCAATTTAAAAGAATGTAGAATACCATTATTATCTGTAGTCAACATGGCATACAGTAGATTTCTAGAATTTTCTTCATGTATAACCAGATTTTTTTTATATCCTTTGATACCGTCTTCCTAATCCCCAAAATATTTTACCATAGAGCAAAGATCCCTTCTTGATGTGGCTGCTGTGGGTACGGATGAGATTTTATTTCTCACAGTGCCTTAAGCAGGTCTGCCCTCTGTGAGTTCCCAGAATTTTTGATTTATTCACATGAGATCTCATATGCTATCCTCTTAGAACAAAAGACTCACTTCAGAGAAGATGAGGCAGTTTTCATAGGACTATATGGTCCTATTATACAACCACCACCAAAAGGCTGTCAGCCCAAGCATGGGGTGGCATGACTGCTGGGAGCCTTACCTAGGGGCTTGTAGATGACTCCCAGGAGAGAAAGCAGGACTGTTTTGCAGCATGTTGTATACATCTTCAGATCATGATTAATGGATGGTGCTGTGTCCCTTTTAACTAGAATACTAGGGTTGGTAATGAAAGATTGAAATAGCAGTGTGTCCACAGTGTAATTCTGTGTGTTACTTGCCTTATGCAGTGGCAGAATACCCCAAATGAATAGTTTGAAGAAAGTACTCCAGTTTTGTAGGTTTTAGATTCTGTGGGTTGAAAGGCCTATACTTCCAGAGAATGAGTTATTTTTGCATAAGGAGGCAGATATCTTCTAAATTTAAGACTATAGCTGCTTTTTGTTCACTTTGGACACTCCCTCTATAAACAGCTCTTAGATAGAAAGAACAATGAACTAATAAGTTACTGGTTCATTGAATCATCATTCACACTACCAGGAATCATTGACCTTGATCATCATGAAGAGGTAGGATATTGATACATACAGGGGCATGAAGAAATGGGATTGATATTTAGGGAAACTATCGTAACATTACTTACTATTCCTACGCTCAGTTTTAACAGTATGTAGACAAAAATGGCAATCACAGCCTAGAAAATTCAAACCTATGTTCTATTTAAGTAAGGTGTAGCTTAAGAACTAGGAAAACTGATGGGGACTGAGAGGATGGCTCAATTGGTGAAGTGTTTGCCTTTCAAGCAAAAGGACCTGACTTTGATTCCCAGAATCCTAGTTTTGTTTTGTTTAAAAGCATGTCATTGTAGTCCCAGGACCAGTGAGGCAGAAACAGGAGGGTCCCTGGGGCTCTATGGTCAGCCAGTATAGTCAAATAATAAAAACCCAGAGACAGATATTGGGGTTCAAGCTGAAGATCAGAAAAGCAAAGCAGCTAACCACTAAAGAGACTTTTTACCTCTACCAAATCTTCAGACCTAAAGGGCGAAATCTTATCTCCATGAATCCTCAGACTCCACACTCCAGTGAGTTCCTGTCTCTTCCCCTTTATATTCATTCCTCTCTCCACCCAGTCATATCGCTCCTGTCTCCATTTCCCTAGTGCTGGGAGTAAAGGTGTGTGCCACCACTCCCTGTCCTCTCATGACTTAGCTTTGCATTCTGATCTTCAGGCAAGCTTTATTTATTAAAATACAAATAAAATATCACTACAAGCCAATCTGCCCTAATTGATAAGCTCCAGGTTAAGAGAGATCCTGTTTCAAAGAAGATGGATTTTATTCCCAAGGATGGCACCTGAGATGTCCTTTGGCTGTCATAGGCATGCACACACATATGCACATGAACCAACATGAACATGCACACAGACACATTATATATATATATATACATATATATATGTATATATATATATAATGAACTTTGGAGAAATATATATTCCAACCTGGAAAGTAAAAATGCAGACACGGAGAAACTGAGACAGGGAAGGTGGCTTAGAGGATAAAGTGCTTGCTTTGTAAGGGTGAGGACCTAACTTCAAATCCCCAAAATCCATGTGTATCAGTCAGGGCTCTCAAAGAAACATAATTGATGAAATGAATATGTATATCTATATATTAAAAAGGGACTTATTAGAATGGCTTACAGGCCATGGTTCAAGTAGTTCAACAATGACTGTCCCCTGATAGAAAGGCCAAGGATCTGGTAGTCATTCAGTCCAGGTCTTCTCAGCAGTCCCATTCTGGCGCTGGAGTACCAGGGAGGTCCTAGAGCAGCGATTCTCAACTTTCCTAATGCTGTAATCCTTTAATACAGTTCCTCATGTTGTGGTGACCCCCAAACATAAAGCTATTTTTGTTGCTACTCCATAACTGTAATTTTGCTACTGTTGTGAATTGAAATGGTAAATATCTGATAGGTGACCCCTATGAAAGTGTGGGGTCATGATCCACAGATTGAGAACCACTGTCTTAGAGAGTTGGCAACTTCCAGTCCACTTTGGAATCCTGAAGAAGCAGGAACTAACACCAGTGAAGGAATGACTCTGGGTAGATGAAGTTGCCGGTGAGAGTGGAGGTAAAGAGAATGCACAAGCTTTCCTCCTTCTTCCATGGCCTCTTATGTGGGTTGTTGCCAGAAGGTGTGATTTAGTATGTGTCTTCTTACCTCAAATGATCCAGACTTAGGGTGGGTCTCCCACTTCAAATAATCCAATGAGGAAAACCCCTTACAGATGTGGCAACTGCTTGGATTTTAGCTAATGCCAGATGTAGTTAAATTGAAAAGTAAGATGAGCTCTCACTTCACATAAAGTAGATTTTGGAGCCGGGCGGTGGTGGCTCACGCCTTTAATCCCAGCGCTCAGGAGGCAGAGGCAGGCAGATCTCGGATCTCTGTGAGTTCAAGGCCAGCCTGGTCTACAAGAGCTAGTTCCAGGACAGGCTCCAAAGCCACAGAGAAACCCTGTCTCGAAAAACCAAAAAAAAAAAAAAAAAGTAGATTTTGGGTAGCCAAGTGACTATGAACAGTTTGCTACTTTTAAGATTGGTTTCCTTATGTGTAAAATAGAAGTGTATTTATTACTACCTTCTAGAGTTGTGAGAATATTATACATGATCTATGAAAAATGCTTACCTCAAATGAAGTGCTTAGTAAAAGTATCTATTCTAATAGCTTTCATAATTAGATTTAAAAATTTAGCTCATTGAGTATCCTAAAGGGGCACCTCTCTGGCATTCTATCTGAACGTACTAAGATATAGAAACTGTTCCATTTTGGCCACTCCATTCTCCCTAAGTCATGGATAACTTTTTGAGGACCAAGCTGCTTGCTGGCATCCACTTTTCTCAGTCCTGCTTATGTAAAGGCACTCTCTATGTGACTTTCAACTTTTCTGTTTCTGTCTTTCTTCCTAAGTTGGAAGTGTTTTATCAGTGGAAACCAAACCTATTGAAAGGTGAGATTAATTTTTCTGATCTAAGAGTAAGTTTTGCCGGGCGGTGGTGGCGCACGCCTTTAATCCCAGCACTCGGGAGGCAGTGGCAGGCAGATCTCTGTGAGTTCGAGGCCAGCCTAGTCTACAAGAGCTAGTTCCAGGACAGGCTCCAAATCAACACAGAGAAACTCTGTCAAAAAAAAAAAAAAAAAAAAAAAAGAGAGTGCCTGGGGAGATGGTTAGCTTAATTGTCAACTTAACAGAATCTAGAATCACTAGAGAGATTGCCCTCTGGGCAGTGTGGGATTATCTTAATGACATTAATTGATGTTCCAAGATCCATCATGGCTGTTGGCAGGACCAGGCAGAGGCTCCTGGGCCGTGTAAGAAGGAGAAAGCCAGCTGAACACTATGGGGCACTCATTGCTCTGTTTCCAGCTGTGACCAGCTGTCTCAAGCTCCTGCTTGCTTGACTTTCCCCACTGTGATGGACTGTCCCTTGACTTAAAAGCCAAAAGAGTTTGAAGTCAGGGATGGTAATGCCTCCGGCAATTCCTTTATTGTATAGGATTGTTTTGGCTATCCTGGGCTTTTTGTTTTTCCATATAAAGTTAGTTATTGTTCTCTCAAGGTCTATGAAGAATTTTGTTGGGATTTTGATGGGGATTGTATTGAATCTATAGATGGCCTTTGGTAGAATTGCCATTTTTACTAT